>CAJVQA010006257.1:0-15113 GCA_910591915.1 Cetraspora pellucida
ATAAAAACTTTTCTAGAATACTGTACATGCATAGTTGAACATTGAAATAGAGTTGAAAAAGAAGTTGCAGCTTTGTGATAATGGTTTAAATACACTTTGGGACTATAGAAAAAGTAGTTGATGAAAGCCAAAGTTTTTTATTAAGTAAATAACAAAGTTAGATATATTAGTTCTATACAACTGTAAAACCTATAAGGAACACTTATAAAAGTCAAGAACTCATAAAAGCTACAAAGTTGGTTCACTTTTTGCCTTTACTTTGCTTTGAGAAAATTTTGTAAAAGTGGGTGATTTAGCTTATCCTCTTCTAAAGATCAACATGTAAAACTACCAAAACAGTTAGCAGTGTTTATTTCCTAAACAGGTTTATTAATTATGTAGATCAGAAACAATACAATAATACAAACATAACTATACACATGGCTCAAAATACTAAAAACCTAAAAATACTGCCTCTGGACTAACTAGTGCTCTATACTAACCCTTTACAATCAAGTCAAAGATTTTTTTTTTTCTATATAGTTTTTTGTTAAATAATCTAAGTAAATAGAAAAATAGTAGAGTCATTTCTATTTAGTATAGTTTATAATTTTTAAAGGCCTAACATAGACATACAATTATGACTGTCTGATATTTGTGAATTGTAAGTTTTACATATTTCTTTTTTTCTTGTTTATTCTCTTTTTTTTTTACTTCTTGATCTGTATCTTTTATCATTTATCTCTATACCTCTGTTTTGTTTTTTATATAAAATTTTTTTTTTTGTTTTTTGTTTCTTTATGAAAAAATGGCATCAGATTGGCAATGTCCTATTGTAAGGTGGCAGTTAGACAAGCAGTCTATCTCTAACTGAGATAGTGTGGCAGGTCATACTTAGGTACCATTTAGGTAGCTGAGTAATGTTAGACTTATGTATCAGAAAAATTCTATGTAATCTATAT
The DNA here is from genome assembly GCA_910591915.1 of Cetraspora pellucida. Classification (NCBI taxonomy): domain Eukaryota; kingdom Fungi; phylum Glomeromycota; class Glomeromycetes; order Diversisporales; family Gigasporaceae; genus Cetraspora; species Cetraspora pellucida. Next base: position 942 of record CAJVQA010006257.1, read on the forward strand.
AGTTTTAAGAATTCTAATAAAGTACTAACATGACTGCTAAAGTTAAAAAAAAAAAAAAAATTTAAGAAATATTATAAGTTTTAAAAAGAAATATAACAAGAAATAAGAACAAATATGTAATATACACAGACAGAGCAGCAAACTTGAAAACTAAAGAAGATGCAAGAAGCAAAAGTAGTATGAGCATAATGTAGATGCAAACAGATAAAACACAAGAATGGCCAGAAGAAGAGATAGCATTAGGTTTAGAAGGATAGCAAACATCAATAATAGCTAAGTTAAAAACAATATAGTTTGCAATTTTAATGATACCAAGAGAGAAGCAAAAAGAAATATATATAAATAGCAATATGGTAATAAGAAACATTAGTAAAGGTTTAGAACAAGTATACAAAAATAAGTTCTTCAAAAAGAAGAATACAATATAATAATAAAAATTAGAGAGCTTATTAAAACAAAAAACATTTAGATAGAATTGATTAAAGTTAAAAGCTATAGTAAAGATAGATGAAATAATAAAACTGATAGTTTAGCAAAAAAAGGTGCAATAAGTAAAGAATCATATAAGTTAAAAAGTCAGTTGTAAAGAGATATAGTACTGCTTAGAGTGAAAAAACAAATGTACTGATATACTAGCAAGATTAATGTGTAAAATGATAATGAATGCAAGATTAGAAGCAAAATGAAAAGAAACAAAAGCAATCAGAGAATTAGAACCAGAAACAGAAGTTATGATTTATGATTGAACATACTTTTGAAATAGACTGAAGATATCTAAAGAAGTACATTGTATAATAAGAAGAAGTAGTGCCAAAAGAAGTGTATTTATAAAGTACATAATAGATAAACTTTCAACACTAGAAGAACTGAACAAAAGAAGACCAGAAATATATACAACAACAGAATGCCAAATGTGCCAAGATAAAATAAAAGAAATATAGACACATTTGACAGCATGTAAAGGACAAAAAAATCTGTAAAAAAGAATCCAAAAAGTAATCATTACAACAGCCTATAAAGGGTTAAAGGAAGAAGAAAAAATTTGTATTCCTTCATATATATTATATATAATGCTTTTTGAAAAAACAGAAGCAGAGGAAGTTAAAATAAGAAAGACATTAATTAAAGATCTTATTCTAAAAGAAACACAGAACAAATTGAGGCAGCTTCTAAGTACAAAATCAAGACAGCAGTTTATAAAGGTAATAGCAAGAATGGCCTAAGACATATTTTATGAACAAGTATAAAGAATCTGATATAAGAAGATCAACGAATAGGAAAAAAATGAAAGAATAACAGGTAGGATAAAAAGAAAAAAGAAAAGATAAAAAAACATCAAGAAAAAAAAGAAAACCAAATCAGCAAGTAATAGAGCTTGTCATAAAAAAAAGAAGACTCTTTCATTATAGACTTTAAATAGTCAGACAAGCAGCTTACTTTTGCTTGAAGTAAAGCAGCAAGTTGCACTTAGGTACTATTAGGGTGACTAGGTAATGCTGGACTTAGTTGTTAAGACCATTTATATAATTGCAAATGTAATTTCAAAATCTTAATAAAGTATTAGTGTGACTGCTTAAGAGAAAAAAAAATAAATAAATAAAATTGATTTAACCTAACTTGAATTATTGATTTTGTTTGTAAAAGATTTAGAAATTTACTTACTAAGTTATAAAATTCAAACATATTTTTCAATTAATTTTCTAGTTGCTTTTTTTAAAAAAATTTTAATCAAATTTATGATAATTGTTTTATTATTTAAATTTATATATATATACTCTTTAATTATAGTTTGTTAAAGTTTAGTTTTATATTTTTCTAATTATATAAAATATTAGGTTATTTATAATAAATAAAATTTTATCAGAAATAAATTTCAAAATTTTAATTTGATGCCAAATAATATTAAGTAAATTGTCTTTATATTTAGTAACAATTTGACTATTTTGATAAATTAAATTAAATATAAATCTTTATTAATATATTAAAACAAAATTATTTTAATTTGTATTATAAAAAATATTATAGAATAATTAATTTTTTTGGTTTAAATATGTAATTTTATCAAATAAATATATATAAACAAATAAATTTTCTATATTAACAATAAAAAAATAAAAACAATGCTTTCTAATAATTTTTAAGTTGCCTTAACTTGATTAAACCTAAATAACCAGATTTAAAAAAATTTACTTTGATATCAAAAATAGTTTAATAAACAGATAAAATTTTTATAAAATACTTGTAACAATATTACTGCTTTATCTATTTTCTTTATATATATATCTAAGTATAAAAAACTATGTACAGTCGACCCTGGATATAACGAACCTCTATATAACGAACTCTGAATATAGTGAACTTAAAATTTGAAATTTTTATAATAGTTCAGTATAGAAAATGCAATTTCCCTTAAGAAAATATAATAATTTCTTATAATGAACTTTTTTTCTTCCAGAACCGTCAGTTCGTTATAGAAAGAGTTGACTGTATATTGTAAATTATACTTGAATTTTACTGTATAAGAATAGAATAAAGTATATTTTTCTTTTTAAAAAAACCTACCAATCATGTATATATATTTAGTAATTCAATAGTACCAGTTATTATAAGTTCTTCTAAGGTTATATATATCTTAACATCTGATTCAAAAAAAAAATACATATATATTCTTTTTTATTATTAAACAGCACAATAGTTTATTATTGTAATTTCTATCAATTACATGCAAATCTGCAATTAAATAACTAAAAAATATCTTAATTTTAATTACTTGTAACTTGTTAAAAAAATAACTAGAAATTATTTAATATATTTAATTACTTCTAAAACTATTTTAATTAAAAGCAAAATCAAATAATAAAAACCAAAATTCAATAAATAAATAAACTATTAAAAGCAATAAAATAAAAATTTTTTAAATATATTCAAAATAATATTTGCTTAACTTAGCTTAAATTTGCATGCTTTTGATTATTGAAATACATATTGTAAATAGCATAACAATGAGTTGAAATATATTTAAATTTGTTAATAATGCGCTTAAAATTCTAAAAATACAAATTAAGTTAATCCATGTTTCAATATTTTTGTTCTGAAATCTAATTGATATATACAATTTAGTCAGAACACTTGAACCCTCCATTCTCAGACATACAACGACATCCACATCCGGTAGGACATTCATCATCTTCTGACTTAAACCATTCACGTAAATGAGCCGTATGCCCTCCATGCTTACACATAATACAAAAATTTGTCAATCCTGAATTTTTGGCAATAATAAATTTATTAGATCTTTAAGATCAGTTTTGATTTCAAAAATTATAAAATAAAGTTGCACACCTCTGACAAATCGATGACAAATTGAACATTTTATGCCAATCCTTTTACGCTGACAGTTTCCACACTTTGAACCTGCCTTGATTTCAGCACCGCATTGGTGGCAATGTATTCCAATTTCTGTTTAGATGAGACGTAAATTTGTAGTAGAATGGTACTAGGAATATTAGCATAATTTGTACAATAATTACCTAAAGGCTGTTGTTGTTCACCAAGTGGGCTTCCTACTGTAGTTTTGACAAAACTCATAAACTTCAAAAGCTCAGCACGTGCTTCATAAAGACCCCAATGATATAATATTTCAGCATATGCTAAACGATATTGGTCATGCAATGCAGTCGTTGATCTATCGTCATCCAACAGTGTAACAGTTTTTGGACTATCAAAGAAAAATTCAAATGGACATATTAATAAAGTAATATTCCAATTGATCTACAAAATCGTGTAGACTATTTACTTTCTTTCATCATCAAATTCATCGCAGTTCATGACCAAGCTCACTCCTGAATTCTTTTTTTCTATATTTCTTTCGCTGTCCATAAACCTATCCCCATAATATCCAATCACACCCAATCCAAAATTCTCTAACCGATAAACAGACCCATTAGTAGCAGGACTACCTTTCCGGAGCATTCGTGGTGATGATGCGGTAGTACTAACACTTGAGGAGAAAAGATTTGACTCTTTCGATGTTCCACCGAATGTAGATCTCCTTTGGTGGTGTGTAGAATGGCTAGATGAAGGTACCATTATGGGACCACCAGATTCATCGGAATTTCCATAAGTGAAGGTCGATGGCGTGGGAGGAGTCGCAGATATAGTTATATTGCTGTTTGAATCAACTTGATTGATCATTATGCCCCACGAACCTTTTGAAGAGTTAGATTCGCTAAATATTTGTCCAAATGTTGTAGATATTGTCTGATACCCATATTGGTAAGGATTACGAACAAAATTGGTTACTGGATAATTCTCAATGTATCGTGGGTAGGTATTAAAGTAGTCCGCATTGTGTGGCAACATAGCAGGGTTTAATGAATCTGTGGTAATCTAAAAAAAACATGACAAATTTAGTTTTAGTTAAACACCATGATTATCGATTCACATTGCGGAATAAAGTTCGTGTGACCGTACAAACTTCTTTTGCGGAGGAAATGGTTCTCGAAATACACAAGATAACATGGCAAACATTTGGATATCTCCTAATGCAGCAAAATGGTTAAATCTACAAGTATAATGTGTTCAATTTCAATTATAATTGAGTAGATGATCATAAACTTTAGAAAAAAAAACATACAAACTCTGCACAGTATTTCTTCCTAGAGGGTGAAATCCCCAATTCACCTTTCCATATAAGCTTGGAAAACCGTCTTCGTAACTATTATTGCTAAGCCTTCTTTTGCCAGCGCATTTTCCAAACAATAAACGTTCGGATGACATACGCTTATTGTGAATAATTTGGGTTAAAATTAAAGAAGCTAGAAGCCAAGCTTGTTCTAAATCAGGTCTATTGTTGTCTGCAGCAACTTGTGCATTCTTTTTACAAATTTCAGCAGGATCATTTCCATTGAGACTACAAACATTTGAATAATAAAAACAGAATTCAAGCTAAAATGAAAAAAAACAACAAATCAAGTAACATACACGTAATTCTTTGCCAATTTCTGGCTAACAGGAGTCAATTCTGACAAATCAAAAATAAGGCTTTCATGTCCTTTCCTGTCCAATTTAGTTGAATGGAATAATGCGACGCGATCTGAGGAATCTAACGCGTCATGTAATTCACTCTAATTTCAATATAACGATAATTAATGGATAAATTTTATACATAAATGTATTAAAATATCATGGATTTCAAGCTATTACCTTTGACTTGTAGTAAAATGAATGTAAGTGATATAGGTCTTCTTCACCTTCATAAGACGAAACGCCATCATCAGCTACATTATGCGTTACAGGCCTCGGGAGTCGTGCAATCATTTTGTACTGCTCCCATGAATCATAAGATCGAGGGTGTGTGTAGGTATAGCTACTAGTCTGTATGCTGCGACTAGATCCTGCTGCATTGTTTGAATCAATCTGTGTAATTGAATGACTAACATCCGGTGATCGGAGATTCGAAAAGAAACATACTAATTGTCCTGTATATAAATAATGCTAATTTAGGTTGTAATCCTTGAAAAAAAACACTGGTCAAAAAAATTAGGACCAACCATTTATTGAAAACCGTGCGCCGCATATTACTGGAAAAGGAATGTTATGGTCATCCTTATCCCCAAGTAACAGTGTCAGAGTTTTATCATACGAAGTTCTCCTGTTAAAATTTATAAGATTTTCTTCATCAGAATCTTCTCTCCCATATCGATCTCGTCCATCACTGTCTTGAACTTGTTCACCAAGCAAGTAACGTATACAAGTTTCCATACACGGCCTTTTCTCAGATACGTGGTTGATAGCAATGCGGTTTAGAATTTGTGACATATGCGTTCGATTCATTATAGATATCATGCCAGTTTTGTGAATAACAAAAGTTGGTGCGGCTTTGTCAGGATATTGTTGAGGAAATGATATATTTATACGAATAAATGCAACACCACTATCGGACCATGGACCTTTTAGGCTTATAGTATAATTTCCTGCGTTTAACTAATTGTAAAAATCAAAGCATTAATAAAGTGATATAACAACAACAACAATAATAATAATAATTAGGCAATGCGTAGCATTATGTGTCCGGTGCTTATTGAGTGATCATATATTCAATCAATCAGCCAATCAAAATCACGGAAGCGGACGAATAGAAATCGACACGTAATTATAACGATCACTTGCTCTCGAAAAAACAACTTATACGGTCATAGGCGGAAGTTGGTCTGATTGGCTAATAAATTCAATATAACTTTACATTTATACAGTTTAAAATACTTTCTAAAAAAAAAAAAAATCCAAATATAATAAAGTAAAAAAAAACATATATAGAAGGTTTCATTAGAGCTGTTGAGCTCCATAGCCAAAAATAAGATCTAAATTCTCGTCCGTTTAAAAAAGTTAGTATAATAATAACTTCTCAAAACCCGATACAATCAAATTATTACTAAGCTAATTTTTTTAAACGGATAAGAATTAGGTCTATGGAGTCCTACAGCTCTAATGAAACCTTCTATTTGTTTTTTTTTTTTTTACTTTATTATGGTTTGTTTTCGTTTTTTAAAAAAAGTACTTTAAACTGTATAATAATGTAAAATTAAATTGAATTTATTAGCCAATCAGACGAACTTCTGCCTATGACTCATACAGAAGGTTCCGGGTCGGAATACTTCAGAATCATGATCGGAAGGGCGAAATTAACTAATTTTGCCCACGATCACTAAAAGTTTTACTAATGAAGTCATAGCCCAATCATTAAATAAAACTTCCCAGCTGATAATTTTGGCCCAAAAAATGGTTAACTTGTATTACTAAATGCAGTCTAAATCCGATTGTTCAGACCCGGAAGTTTGGGGCCCTCCTGTAAAAATTTGTCCTCCGCTACGCTCTGGACAATAACAATAATAATAAAACTCTGTATTATGTAGTTGATATAAATGGTCATACCTTAGTAACCTTCACATTAGGGAATTTTCTTGATATTTCAACCATTTCTTCGTGCATATTAGCCGGGACACCTTTATCAGTATGACCTTCGCCACTGGACTTGACCATCCTTACATTTTGCATCCACAGAAGTGGAGAAACAGTACGACGTTCAGCTCGATGTATTCCAGCAGCCGCACCCATGTATCCTTTTATATGACTACCACCCGTAGAAGCTCCAGAAGGACGCAGTCTCGCGGTTGTGCTACTATAATTTCCGGGAAAAACTCGCAGTTTGGAAGTGATTCCAGAAGTTGCTAGTGCTGAAGAAGTCAAATGGTTACCAGATGGTGGATCGCGATATGTAAAAGTAGAATTCTCAGGCCGTAATAGTTTTTCAGATGGTAACCATGGCATCCCTCGTTTATGACCTATTAACTGTTAAAATTACAGATAATCAACGTCATACTATTGCTTGTATTTTTGGCAATATTAAATATACCTTCAGTTGTTTATCGTTTATTGGCCACAACCGCAAATGTTGATCTTTAGACCACGTAATGAGTTGAAATTCCCTATCATCTGTTTTATTTATTTTAAAACGATGTTAAGTATGGCAATCTGACATTTATTGTTATCTATAACAAGTTTTATTTACCAATTTCAGGATTGCTACCAAATTTAGTTCTCCATACAAATTCTTTGACTACATCGTTATGTCCCGAAAATGTTTCCACTGGCTTTGTGGTTTGTTCCTTATTCCAAAGTTCAAGTTTTGTTTCTGAACGTTGAGGCATCGTCAAGATACCATGACCAACTGGCTAAAATTAAACAGTAATTAACCATACTATCATAAAATACGATTGTTTATATTTGTGCTTTATTTATAACATACCGTATGTCTTGCACGCCATACAGGAGAGTTTGTTTGAATGAATCCTATGCAATTATCTGGTTCATAGATGTTCCATATCTATACAGGAATAAATAAGCTTCCTGATAGCAGGAAATAGGAAAATTGGTACAATACGAACCTTGACTGATTTGTCTAAACTACAAGTAATAATATTTTTATCATTTTTTCTGCTCCAGTCAATTCCATAGATTTTTGTGTTATGTGCTGTGATTTTAGTAACAAAATCTGAGCCTTTCTTCAATTAAACCAATATACCCATTATTATTTTAATATTAAAAGTTATTTAATATAATATTTACATAATCAAATATTTTGCTTCCAATATTTACCCGAACATCCCATATCATTATATTTCCATCGTGAGCTGAGGCTAGTAAATATTTGTTTTTTCTATTATATTTTACTTGAGTCGCGCCAGCTACAAATAGATGTATATTGTTAGTTGAATCTCAAATACCTTAATTATATAATTATAAATTCTGACGCGAACCGTTCCAGGCGCAGAAAGATTGAATCGGTGTTCTTGGAGTTCTTAAATCCCATAAGTGGACGTATGTATCCACGGAGCAAGTTGCGACTTCATCCGGGTTGAAAGGATGCCAGTTTATATCACTGATGGCTCGACAGTGTCCATGAAGTATATGTTCAACAGCATTAGAAGATGGGAGAGTCAAGTTCCATATTAGTCCCTTTTGGTTCGACTATCATTTTAAGCTGAAAATAAGTTCTAAATTAAGTAGAAATTAAGAAATATTGAAAAAAAAACATACAGTAGAAGCAACCCATTTATCAAAAGCAGGATGCGGATTCCATTGCACGTCAGCCACCTCCCATTTAGTCAGATGATGTAGCTCACGAGGCGGTTCATACGGATTTTCGAGATCAATAATGAAAAGACCTTTACGCCTGAAAGTTATACAAAATTCATCGAATTTTGATGAGATAATTTCACTTATATTTGACTGTAACATTCAAAAACAAGCAAGATACATACGCCGCTAATACTATATCACGGCTGGACGGAGAAATGGACATACTACCTACAGGTTGCTCAACACGAATTGATAGTTGCTGATAAAAGGAAGCATTCTGCTCTTTTGTCTCAGGTGCTGAGATTTCCTTCGTATAAATCATTTCCGTGATAAAATTTCTGTGTTTAGGTAGTGTTTGTCTAGGGGCGACGTGGGGAAAGAACGCGAAGGAATGATAGTGAGGCCTGAACTCTGCGAAAGAACACTCAAATCCTCATCGGTTACACGACTTATATGATTGGCTAGTTTTGAGATCATCTACACGTGATTATTTTTGGGTTCCATTAGGGGAATTTACTAATTTCCCCCGGGTGCCCTAATTTCCCCCACCACTTCACTATCGGAAAACTATAAAATTGATTAATAACACAGATACTCCACCTTATGATGGTTCTACTAATTATTCACATATCGGAGTATCTGTGTTATTAATCATTTTTATAGTTCTCCGATAGAGAAGTGATGGGGGAAATTAGGGCACCCCCATTAGGGTAGTGTTGTACACGGACATTTTTACAGGGACACGGGACAGAACGTCCGGGACATGTCCGTAATAATGTCCTGACATGATATAGTCCAGAACATGTCTGCGAAGTTATACTGACTTTGGTTTGGGTAGCAATTCTACAAAAAATTATTTATCTCTAATTTTTGTCATAAATAAAACTGCATTGTAGTTTGGATTAGAGTTAAAATGATTTTATGGTTAGTAGTAAAATTTTATTAGAAGCATTTTTAATTAGACCACAAAAAGATGGTTACTTAATAAAATTTAAAAATTTTTCTGCTTTTTGTAAAATATAGATTTACTTAATTGTTTTTTTTGCTTTCGCTAAGATTATATTGTGACAATTTTATGTATTGATCTTTTGAAAAAAATAAACTAAATTATCACTTTTACAAAATTTTTTTTAAAAAAAATTAAGGACAACAAAATTTTATGTGTGGTTTTTTATATAAGCTTTACAATTGTATAGTAATTGCTTCAATTTTTTAATAGTTCTAGTTTGGGTTTTTTCATAATTATTCTTAAAAAAATCTTCTAGTTTGAATATCAAACAAAAAGAGAAGTTTGCCTAAAAAAAAAGCTTAATCTTTCCCTAAATAACTGCAAGTACATCTATCAGCAAAATTAATATACAGATATATATCAATATGTAACAGTATATCATCATGTATCATTTAAAAAATAATGATATATATCAATAAAATAGATATTTATCAAAGAATATTTGTTATCAATATATATCAATATTAAGATAAATCTTAATATAAATCTGTTTATCGGGCAACTCTTTTTGCAGATCACTTATACCAAATTTTTGCTAAAAACATTTAATTATTTATAAATATTTTACTAAGTTAATCTTACTTATACTATTAATTAAAATTATTCAGCATATTTTTTTGCTACTAGAAATCAAGTTTTAAGTTCCAATAACACCTGATTATTAAGAAAAGTTATAAAAACTAACATTTTGGTTTTTGCTTATTTGCTCAAAACTTTACTAATTAAATATATTCTGTTCATTATTAATTATTTATTCAGCTCACAAAAACAGATATTTTGATATATATTTTGTTTTAAACAAATAAAAACTCATCAGGTTATTTATAAAAAGACAAAACCTAAAACCTGTCTTTATAGGTTTTTTCATTGGTAATTTTAGAAAAGTTTGCAGAAGTGTTTCAGAAAATTCACTTTTCAGATATCTATTAAAATTTTCTAAACATCTAATTATCTTTTCCAAATATTACATATCTTTTAGATCCTTCTTAACTAATTTAGAAATTACAAAACAGAAAAAATTCTTCCAAAAAACCTATTTCTAACTATTTTTTATATAACAAAAAAATTGAGTATTATTATTAGTTATACAAATTACATAAACTACAATACTTATAATAGTCATAGTAATATCTCTAAGAAATATATACTATTCTTATAGTAATATAATTACTTGTTAAATTATTTTTAAAAAAACAAAAATTCAAAAAAATTTTTTTAATAACAAATTTGATTTAATTACAAAATGTCAACTCTTTCAAGCTTTAAATCTGACTCTGTTGATCTTAACTATTTTATAAAAACTTTTCTAAAAGTTTTGATATTGGAGTCTATAAAGAAATTTTATTATCTTCTTATCTAATTCCTATTGGTAGACAATCAAACAACTGTTTTAAGATTGAACTTAAAGGCAATACCAAATATTGTTACTATTTCAAAACTCCTAAAACTACTATTATAGCTACTTGCATTTGTGACAAGTTCTATATCAACTTTATCTTACAAAAAATTTAATATATAAACAAATCCAATTTGGATAAGTTATTAAAAAATCCAAAGAGAAAATATTAATTGCAATTAACATTGCTGAGTCTACCAAATTTGTCTTACCATCTCTAACCTCTTTATTTTTATTATCTACATATCAACATATTTGTATTATCTGCAATTAACCTATTACTTGTAAAATAACTAACAATAAGCATTATTTAGCTGTTAATGCTTTGCTATTTAATAACAAATCATATTACAAATCCTGTATTGAAAATCAAATTAACTCACAATAAGGTTTTTCCAAAAACTCTTAATAAGAGTTTCTCAAACACTCTCAACAAGACTTCTCTAAAAATTATACTTTATTTGTAGATAAACTTTGACAAACATTTACCTAACAAAGATTTTAAAACCCACTTATCTCTCAACTTGATCCTTTAATACTATTAGATAATAGTCAAAACAATAATGATAAAAGCATGGATATTGATGACACAACTACTACAAATAACAAACAACAGCAACAATAGCAACAACAAAAACAATAACAAAAACAGCAAACAACTTAATAAGATGTATCTTTATCTCCTAATACTAAAACTAAAAATAATCAATTATTTAATTTTTTAGTCAATTTTTCTATTATATCAGATATGAAAAACAATACTAAACTACAAATCCAATTATCTAGAGACTTATTTAATTTTCTTAAAGAATATCTCTTTGACTTCTATCTAGAAAAGGAAATCAAATCTGTAACAAAAAATCATAAAGCTCTTACAACTAGTTTCTATTATATTATCTGTCAAATAGCTAAAGCTTGACCAAAATTTCTTTCTAATAATATCTTTTAATTTAACTCTAATATTAACTATAAAGCTATAATTTCTTTTAATATTTTAGAAGAAAGTCTTAAAAAATTTATTCTTAAATTTACTATTATTCTATTTACTAAACTTAATAATCCTAAAATTTTTGCATTACCTATTACTGTTCTATTATACAAAACTCAAAATTGATTACAATTTTGTATTAATTTCACCAGAATATATTTTTATTTATCTAACAATTATCAATCTATTAATTACACAAAATTTACTAAGGATATTAAACTAAGACCTAAAAGATTTACTATTAGCTCATTAGTAATTAATACTAACAAAGAAGACCAATATATAAAAATTAAAATAGATAAAAGATTTAATATTCATCTTTTTTTCAATATTCCTGAAACTTACTTTCTTGAAAAGTACAATATTCTATCACTTAATAACTCTGTAGACCACTTTAATAAATAGTTTAAAACTTTTTTTTCTTTATACAATCATCAATTTACTAAATCTCTTAATGAAACTAAAGTTAAAAATGCACTAAGGTTTCAATTCTGATAACAATTTATCAAACATTTTAAAGAACTTCTTTTTATTGAAATTTCTTTTAAAGAACCTCATAATCTTTAAGAACAATACAATAAAGCTATTCAGCATACTAATTATCATATATATATTTGTACTGATTCTAACTGTATACATTTTGATAAAACCAAACTTAAAGAAAAAGAAAAAAAAACTACACCTAGCAACAACCAATCAGACTACCAATATATATATTTTTATAATATCCTTCTTAAAAAAACTTTGAACAAATCTTATTCACAATATCCAAAAACAGAAAGTAAAACCTGAAAATATCCTAATATTGATGCTTCAATTTTCTATATTAATGATAAGCATGAAGCAACTTTTAAGAAAAAAATTTTAACACAACTTCTTGATAATCTTGCAATCAAAGCTAAAGAATATATATATGCCAACAACTCAACCAAAACAAACTTGGTTTTTTTTTAAATAAAATAAAGCAACTCTTTCTGTAGATCACTTATACCAAAACTATAAAAAAACATTTGATTATTTCTCAACATTCTATTAAGTAAACCTTACTTGACCTCTTAAGTAAAGTTGTCCAGCACACTTTTCTCCTTCTAGGCGGCTGTGTTTTATTTCTCAATAAAATCTGGCTGCTGAGAAAAGTTCCAAAAACCAAGTTTTTGGTTTTTGTCTATTTACACATAATTTTACTAATTAAATCTATCTTTCTACCTATTGAAAAGTTGTTCAGCTCACTGAGCCGGACATTTTGATATATAATTCATTAAAACCGGACCAAAACTCATAGAGATACAAGCAAAAAGCGAAAACAAAAACTTGCTCTTTGCAGGTTTTTTCATTGGCAATCTTAGGAAAACTTGCTGGGTTGCCCCGGAAATTTCACTTTTCTGGGACCCATTAGAATTTCCTAAACACCCAATCAGCTTATCTGTAATCCAAACTCTTTTCCAAACTTTCCTAATTAGTTTAGAAACCCCCAAACGAAACAAATTTTTCCTAAAAACATACTCAACAATCTATTTTTAGATCAAGATGCCGACCCCTGTAACAAGTGCACCTGATACCATTGACCTTGACTACTTTTACCAGAAGTGTCCTAAGAACTTCGAAATCGGTATCCATGAGGATGCACCAACTTCATCTCGTCCTATCTCTGCCAACAAACAACCAAAAAACTGCAACATTACTGAACTTAGAGGAAGTACCAAATGCAGCCATTACTTCAAAGCAACTGAATCCAGCTCTGTTGTCACATGTTTTTGTGGAAAATACCATACACACTTTATCTCAACGACCAATCAAACCTACAAACAACACGAAACCACAAATATTATTAAAAAACTTAAAGACCAAAAAACTCTAGCAACCACAATTACAAATTCTACTGAATTTGATCCGCTATCACCTACCGCATCACCCTCTCCTAATATACATAACTACCTCTGCACTAAATGTAACCTACCCATTGTCTGTAAAGAAATGAACAACCAATATTACCTGGCAACTGATGCTACTTTGCATAATGATAAACCTTACCACAAAGCCTGCACAAATATACAACAATTCACTCAACAATCAAGCTCTTCACCTACATTCATTCAAAAACTTCAACAAACAATTAACTCCTACAATCCACTTGCATCC
>CAJVQA010006258.1:0-15112 GCA_910591915.1 Cetraspora pellucida
ATTTAAAAAATATAGATCATAAGTATATTTTTGTTAATTTTCCAGGCAAATTTGCCTGGAAATGGTCTACAGTTTAAAGGATACAATCTTTAAACTTTAATTAATTAAAAGTTTTTTAATAAAGTTATAAAAGTTTTATAACTAAGTTTGTAAAGTAAACTTTTAAAAATATTTTTTATTTAGAAAGTATATTGCTAAAATTAATTGCTAAAATTTTATTATAAAAATTAATTTTTAAAAAAAAGATGCAGGCAAATTTGCATGCAATACAATTTAAAGGATATAGTTTTTTGATATATTCTATTAGACTGATAGGGCATGTATTATTAAGGTTTCCATTAAAGTTTGGCTTTTTTGATATTAGGTAAATTTTACTATTTTCTATTGTTTAGAAATATTGTTTGTATTAAAACATTTGTTAAGTAAGTGTGTAATTGCATGTAGTATGTGTAGTCTGCAGTGTTTAAGCATTTCATAGCTTATTTCAAGAGATCTATATGCTTTGTTGTTAGACAGTTGTTTAACAGTATGTAAGTCTTTTTTTGTAGTAATTAGTTGCAAAAGTAAGGCATACTAGTTCATATTAATAGAGGTTTTAGATTGGTATTCATTGGCCTAATATAAATTAAATGTTTCGATTTAATAAGATTGATATTTTGTCTATTGGTAGAAGTATTGTTTTACATGTGAATTATAGTTGAAGGGTCAGATATAACTTTATTTGCTGTTTTAATGTTATGAAGAATTACTGGATCAGTATATCATTAAGGATGCTATTGATCATTTTAGTTTGTTAAGTTAATAGTTAGTTATATCTGTTATCAATTGCTTTGTTAATATGTTAATGTAAGTGTTGAGAGTTTCCCAAGATTTTAGCATAATATATAGTCTTCTATGATTGTTTTATTTAGAAGATCCATTGTAGTAATAATTAGAAGTTTGAAGAAAGATTTGGTATATCAAAATCATGTTTTTGGTTAATATTATGATTTTGGTTAATATTATGATTTTGGTCAATAATAGTATTAGTAATTGGTTGGTAGTGTTTAAATAAGTTTTTAATATTGTTAATAATGCTACCAATTTGTTTAAGGTCCTTGTGAAGAGTTGTTGCTTTGGGTGAAAAGGTATGAAAAGAGTGTTTTATAGTATATTTTTTATTAGGCATATGTTAAAGAGCAGCATTTATAACAGATGTATATATTTTGTACCAAAGTTTTTCTAATAAGTCTGTTTCTAGTATAAATGAATTAATGTTGTTGCTTTGCATATTAGTGTCAATTTGATTAGTGAATTCTTTCTACTTTTCTTTTGTTATTGTTTGGTAGTTAAATGTTCTTCTTTTGCATTTGTTTTTCTGTTTGAATTTAAGTACAAAAGGAAAGGTCCATTGTAATATTAGGATTTGGTGATCACTATTAGTAGCTTTGAATAAATCATCTAAGTAAAATTTATTAAAAAAAGAGATTGTATGTTTACTGGCCTATATGTAGTTGATTCTGCTTTGATATCTACTACTCTGCCAAGTGACATCAATGTTGTTAGTATGGCTAGCCAGGTCATACATATTTGTACTATGAAAGTAGTTAAGAAGCTGATATTTGGTTGTGTTAGAGATAGTAGTTAGAGTAGCTGAGTTAAAATCACCAAGGACAATAATATGTAATTGTTGCTATAAGGCTTGTTGTATTCATGTAATAATGGTTGATTGTGTTTGCTATTATGTCAGATTGTTGATAGATAAAAGGTAAGTTGAAATAAGTCTGAACTTGTAGTCATGTTTGAAAAACAAATCTATTGCAATAGCTTCTTCTGGGTGATTAAGTATATTGTGAATGTGTGGTTGCAAATTATTATGAATTAGGATGCATATATCTTCTTTAAATGTAGAACTGTTTGATCAGTAATATGTAAAATGTTAGTTATTATAGAATTTTTTGTTTTTAGTCTTTGCTATTTTGGTTTCAGTTAGACACATTATTTGTAAGTTGTTTTGAAGATAATATTTTTCCAATAGAAGTTTTTTTTCTATATCATTAAACCTTGAATACTGTAGGTAGCAATATTAAGATTAAGTGTTTCATGTGTTTGAGACTTGAGAGAAATGTTAAGATACTGGTGTAGAAGTTTGATTAATAAAAGTATGTTTTGGTAATAAGTACAGTTCAGAAAGTAAGTAAATATGGGCTTCATTAATATTAGTATTAATAGAAAAGGTAATATAATGTGTAAGGTTATGTTGTTGAAAATGTTTAAGAAAGGAACCAATAGTTTGGTCTTGTGAAATTAGAGGTAGATTGAAGTATGCAAGAAATTTGTTGTAACAGATTTCAGAGTTGTAGATATGTGATAGTTTGTAATTAATTTTTTTGAATTTATATTGTAATTCTCAGAGTTATGTGATAGAGTAGTCTTTAAGAGTAGGTATTTGTCTTCTACTAAGGTGCTTATCATTTGAAGCTTGGCTCTCACAGCTGTGAAAAGTTCTATAGTGTGCTCTGTGCATTGAATCTGACATATTTAATAATTAATACTGCAATACATTCTGTTTTTAACAAAAAAACTTGTAAATATAGCTACAATTATCAATACTCCTCTTACTTTATCTTAC
Source organism: Cetraspora pellucida (assembly GCA_910591915.1). Taxonomy (NCBI): domain Eukaryota; kingdom Fungi; phylum Glomeromycota; class Glomeromycetes; order Diversisporales; family Gigasporaceae; genus Cetraspora; species Cetraspora pellucida. The sequence continues at coordinate 2,612 of CAJVQA010006258.1, forward strand.
TTTACATATTATTTAAAGAGTTTAAACATCTAATAAAAATTGTTAAACAAACTTACAACAACCTTTATATAAATATAATAAACTTTAAGATTCAAAACATTAATAACATATCTTATTGTGATCTTCAAGCTCTTAACTCAGATGATCACTTCCAAATTTATACATAAATTCAACATGCACAAAATATTTGAAAACAACTATATCAAGCTTATTATACTGAAAACTCATTATTACTTTGTTAACAAATTCAACAAGCCACAGAAAAGAGATGTAAAATGCTTACAATATGTTTTACACAAGCTATAAACAGCATTTTTAATTGATACAAAGCTCTTATTTATTTTTTCAATATTAAACTTTCTGATCAACTTATTACAAACTCCAATCTTATTAAATAGCATATACAATTACATTTCTATAACTGAACTGCATATTAACCAATTGACCAAGCACTGTTTAACAGCTTTTGGCACAGATATTATTAACTATAATCATATATTAACACTCAATGATACAACTTTCTTAACTTTTCTATAACAGAAAATGAAGTTTTTTAAATTTTATTAAAACTTTTCAACAAAAAAGCATATAGACCTATAAGCATTATCTATAAAATATTTAAATATATAAGCATTATTTGTATTTAAACTATTACAGTTTTTTTAATTATTGTTTTAATTTTAGTCAAATTTCTAATAGTAGAAAATACTGCAGAATCTATCCTATCCTAAAACATAACATATTTAATAAAGACTTAAACCTTACTTATTCTATAAGTCTTATTAAACATATTTGTAAAGTTTATACAAAAATTATTACTATCAGAATTAGTACTGTTTTTTTAATATTCTATTCTTTTATTATACAACTATGCTGCTTTATCTAACAACAACACATCTATACTAATTCACAAATTTAATAATCTTATTGAAAACATATTATAAAATTACAAACCAATTTGGCTCTTATCTTAAGATTTAAGCAAAGCATATAATTCTATTAATCTTATTCTTCTTTAAAAGTCTTTACAATAACTTGCCTTCCCTAATTCTATTATTAACACTATTATTAATATACTTACTGATCAAAAAATTAAGTTATCACAAATCTTAATTTTACTTTATTATATTTTGTGCTTAATGGCATTAACTAAGATGAAACTATTACTTCTCTTTTATAGAAAATTTATTATAATCTACTTATATCACATATTTATAACAACTTTAAAGATTATACTATACAAGTTTCTTGGTTAACTAATCTCAAACATCAAACACACAACAAGCTTAGCTTATATTGCTCAGTTCTTGCTTATATAGTTAATACTCTTTGAATTGCATTCTCACAACAAAAACTGTTACAAATTCTTTTTATAGCAGAATTATTCTTTAACATAGCTAATATACAAATTAACATCTCTAAATTTATACTTACAACTAATAAAAAACAAACTAACTATACTTCTATTATATATAACAACCATCTTCTCAACCTTTATTTATTAAATAAACTATTTAAATTTTTTGAATACTGGTTTACACTTAATAATAAACTAACTAAACAAACTAAACTTATTATAACAGCATCATTACATCTTATTAAAATTGTAAGCACTAAGCAAATTACTAATACATATGCATATTATATTATTAACACTGTTATAATCTCTATAATAGAATATCATCTTTACAATATTGTTTTTAATTAAAATATATGCAACAAAATTCTTACAAGTAATATAGAACTTGTTAAAAACAAAGCAAAACTTAGCTGCATAATTTTTACTAATACACTACTTCACTTTCAGCTATACAATATTTGTAATATATGGAATATTCAACTACAACATCATATTATAAACTTTATTAAAAGTCTTAATTCTTCTGATTTTTTGGAAATAAGTATTTGTATTAGGATTCAACAACTCCAAAACAACTTGTGATTATCTACTAGTATTCTGGCATATGACAATTCTATATCAATAGATCTAACAATCATATTATTAACTTTAAAATTATTTAATTCTTTAAACATTTTGGCATAATATTTGCATTCAATTTATTATATAACATTTTATATACTATTCAAAAAGGGTTTGTCTTATTTGAGTTATTACTTTTATTACATACTAAATATTCAATATTTAAAAAACAACTTAGATATCATTATATTCTCTACTTAGACTAACTCACTATATTTGACAACTTATGTTTTCTAGACTGGAAACATATATTTCTATATATAAACAAAATTCCTAAAGACAAACTACTACTTTGGTTTAACTATTTAAAAAACTAAACTACAAGCCACTCATATAATTATACTTTTTATTAACACTTACATTTACTTAATACTAATTACTATAATTATTTAACTAAACATTTCTTTTCATATAAGAAACTATAGCTTATTACAGTATTTAATTTTTTTTTTTTATTAAGGCTGATGTTAATAGTGACTAATGCCTTTATTTGTGCTTTTAGTAAATACATTATATATTACTTGTATAGAATAAGCATACAATTAGCCATATATATAACTTTGGTTACCTATTTAAGTAGTCTGCCTAAGGGTTCTATACTAGCTACTATATCTATAATCTGCTAGGATACTATCTAATTAAACATTCTGATTTCTATATTGCATTTAGACAATTAACTAACCCAGTTCCTGTATATTTAAATGTCATCTAACTTAATATTTTGTCTTCCTTCTATACATCTGTTAAGCTATTATCCAATTTTAGAGCATGTCACTTGACTATAAGGCTCTAGAAGCTCTTCTGTTAACTATCTACCTATTCTATAAAATATTAACAGAGCTTGCCTTTGCAGAGTTCACCTAGACCCTAGCATTTACTTCACAGTATATTCCTAGTACTTTTAGTATGCATTTTTTTTTTTAAACTTCTAATCCAAATGGCCTAGTAGGACTATGACCAATTCATTAGTATATTAGGTTAGCCTAATATCCTTTTTTTTTGGTCCTCCTAGTTGGACTTTTGATGATCTAGTTGGTAGTACTCTCCACCCAGAGGTTTTTGCCTATCTAGATACTTCACATTGGTATCTGTTTTCTAGATTTAGCCTTTACAGTAGTATTATTAAAGATCTGTATTATCTCTTTATTTGGGTCTCCCCAAATAGGCTTATGGTTTTCTAATTTTTATAGATTTATATAATTACAAGAACTTATTTTAGGTTTGCACCACCCAATGCCAGTTTGCATTCCTCTGTATAACCAGTTATATAAATGCCCTATAACTTGCCAGTTATGCTGATGCAATTATAATTACAGATATCTTAATCCAATCATTAGGAACAGTTGCTATAATATGAATATTACATAGGTAATTATCTAAATTTTTACCATCTGTAAGTTTTGAACTCACAACCTACCACTTAAAGGGTTGACAACTTATTAATTTTACTAAGTTGATATATTCTACACAGTATTTAATAATTAAATTATTATTAATAAAGCCAAAAGGCAACTTTTTTTATCAAGAATCCTTTTTATTACTTACTGCAATGCCATATAGAATTATAATTTACTTGTTTTTATCTCTTTTATCTATTCAATTACAAGCATGTTCAGGTTGCTCTTTTAACTCTTATACAATTATTAACAAATATATAATCAATATTCCTATTAATCTCTTTACAAGATTTTTTGATCAAGTTAATATATACAACAAAATCTTTAACTTTAATGCTAACCATCTTGTTCTTATATACTTTATTGCAATTTAATATCCTATTTAAATTTCTAATTTTTCTAATAATAATATTACAATATATTCTATTGCAACTATCTTTAAACTCAGTATTTTAATAGATAATTTTTAACAAATTGTCAACTACAATACACAATTATTAGAACTTTATTTCTATACAAATTATTTGTTATCAACTTGAACATATTACAATGCTTTATGGATATTGGATATGCTCAAATTTCAAATAATACTATAATGCATACATTTTAAGCCCAAACAAAATACTAGCTCTGTACATTTAAGTTTAAACTTATTGCTATCCTATTTGCTCTTATTACTGCTCCTAAAAACTGTAATATATATATATATACTAACTCACAATTAGTAATCTCTAAATATTACAGTTTTTTAAACTTAGTTCATACTTTATCTTATATACATTATATTTCTTATTATAGAATACACTTATTAATTTTATTAAATTATACAATATTTATATTATTTTTTACAAAGTTACTGCTTATTAGAATAATTAGTACAATAAGCTTGCAAACCAACTTGCATGCAATCATTACAATTTGTTATATCTTATCTTTATGTCTTATAATATTTACAATTTTGCATATACTTTAAACTTTAAAAACTTCTCTTTAATATTACCTATTTGTTGCAGTATTTATATAATATATTATATACATATTTATGCATTATGAATTATACAAAACCATTTTCAAAATGGTACAAAATTCTTAACCAAGTTAACTAGCAAGCTACTTAGCTATACATTAACAATCAAAAAAACTCAAACTTCTTATAAAGTTTTAAGTTTTTTACTTTTAAGTCCTTTAGAATCAAAATCCTACTAGATGATCTTTCTACTTTATATATTTTATACAAATAATATTATTCATACTTACCAATTTGGTATTAATTTTACCAAATCAGTTATCATCTTCACTAAACAATTTGCCCATCTAACTAATTACTATATAGCCTTATAAACATTTTACTAAAGCATACTTTTAATACCAACATATTTGACACTATATAAATATTATAATTAAGCTATATAACTAAATTAAGCTGCTAAGTAGTATAACTATTTACAGTTTATCAGATGCATCTTTAATTATTGTAACTCTAACAGGTCTAATACCAAATAAACTTATTGACATTATTACAAGTTTGTTATCCAAAAAAGTAGCTATAACACTTATTATAAAGTTTTTGCTTTATCTTAATCAACAAATTTATTATAAAATCTGTATTTCTTATTGTATTTCAAGATCTATAGCTTAAACTTCTAAATATAACTTATTATTAAACTTTGTCTTATTTCTATTATGTTTTTTCTTATTCAGCTCTATTAGTTCAAAAATAAACTCTTGATATATTCAATAGATTAAATATCAAACTAATTCTCTATATATAATTACTAATACTCAAATCTAGATAAGCTTTAGCTACTTCAGTTGGTTTAGATCATTGATAAATTAGTTAAGCTTTTATTCTTTCTATAATATAATATTTTAAAACCAAAATTGTACTTTATATAAAATCTTAATTAAATATTTAATAAAGATAAAGGCATGGCCTTATTATTAATATTAAAAAAAAATATTTAACAATTATATAAAAAATATTTTTTTTTAACATTAAAGTTGCTGCCTTTGGGAATTAATTTTTTTATTCAAGTATTTAGACATGGATGCCTCTAGGAGCTTCTATATATAGGAGGTTACAACTAGTCACACATGCACTTTTGGTGCCTAATTTAAGTAGTTTGCCTATACATTACTATACAGGTTCTATACTAGATGCCATATCTGCAAGCCAACTATGGGTCTTGCCTATTTAAACCCTCTGTATATATAATCTGACTTGTGATTATAGGGACATCTTTTGGGCTATATTCATCCAAAGTACTCAATGCTTTTGAGATCCTTAAGACTAGTTTATCCTTGACAGAAAACTTATTAGAACCTTACATATCCTACATATAGCTGATCTAGTTTTATGTAGAAATTATCTGCTTAACTGCTACATTACACTATTTCTATTCTTGTAAATTTCATTAGAACTTCAGTATCTATTATCATAATGTCTTTTTTATCTTTTCTTACTAACTGCTACTTAGGACCAACAGGACTCCTCTGACTTCTAATTTAGATAGCCTATTATAGTATACTTATGTATCCTTTTCCTTCAATGATTCTGACAGCCTGGTTGGTCATGTGCTTCTTTATACATCTTGACAACTGGTTTATTCACCTATCACTTTAAAGGTGTTTCATAGACTTCTATCAGTCTGACTATATTATCAAAAGTTTATGCTACTTCTTTACTCGAGAATTTCCAAGTGAGCTTTCGACTCTTCAGTTCTTTAGTTTACTACGCCTGGTGGTCTTATCATAAGTTTGCACTAAAGTCTTATATGACATTGATTATTAACATTTTTCTATATATGTGTAATATTACACTTGATATAAATGTTCTGAGCTCCTATTTGAGATAATGTAACTTAAGGTTACAAATATACAAATTCAACTAATCATCAAAAGACAGTTTGTCATAATACAGATTAATTTACAAATTTTATTATAGGTAGGATTTGAGCATGCATCTATATGCCCTCAAATCTGTTTGAAACAGGTAATAATCATATTCTAATTTAGTATATCATATTACAATCTACATTAATGAATAATAGCAATAAGATAAAGTTAAGTGTTAATAATGCTTAAGCTCATTTATAATTAATACACTCTTACAGATCTTTTAATAATATTTTTTGTTTAAATTCTTAAATATTTTGTATTTTTTTTTCTGTTTACTAGATTTTAAGTATACTGTATAGAAATAAGATCAGTATTTCATAGATCTAGAAGTATTTTATAACTATCATTATAATGATCAATAATAAAATTTTTAGGCTTTATACGTATTTACTAGTATATTATATTCTTAGTTCAAAAAGCAAATTATATACTTATTTGAAAGTTTTACAGTATACTAACATATATTGCTTCTATATATATATATAGATTATTGGAAATATATTAAATATATTAACTTATAAAGATAAGTTATTTATTGTAATACTTTGAATTTATAAGTGTGAGTTCCATAGCTTAGCAGTTAAGCTTCTATACTCTTCACAGTCAAGATCAATGGTTCAAGTCTGGCTAGAGGCAAAATTGAAAGATTTTAGCTTTTGTAACCTAATAAGAAGCCTGTAATTAAATGTGAAGCCTTGTGGTTAAGTCCAAGTACAGTACAATGATAAAAATATGAATTCCCAAAAGAAGACCCAATCATGAAGTGCAGGCAATATGTGTAACAAGTGGTTGTTACAGAAGGTTATGGTTATAAAAAGATTGCACATGTAAGTCCTTTAGGCTAAAGCAGTATCAATATCCTTATACCTCCTAATATAGGCAATATCAACATCACTGCACCCAACTTGTAGAGTATTTGCTTGAAAGAATAATTAACAGATTGTGCAAATAAGTCTTAATTAGGATTCAAGAAGAGAATTTGATTGGAAGTGTATTCTGAAAGTAACCAAGACTGGAATAGTGAGAGAAGTGGTGAACATGAGGATGGACTGTGATAAAGAATTAGTCTAACCAAAAATTAGAAGCACCTCTGGTACAGCTGAATAATCTAATTATAGAAAGAAAAAATCTTGGAGGTTAGTATATAACTTTCTTGTGTAATGTAAAAGTATCAAATTAGATTCCTGGTTATATCTATATAGAAGTCTATGATGAACAAGACTAGGATCAACCAACCAATGTGAGATAAGATCTGCAAAGTAGTATGGCATCACTGGGTGGTATAACTTCCTAGAGCATAATTAGAATTGTCCTGTAGATATTATCGAATAAGCTAGGAGCTTGCAATATATGGTAGTATAGTATTACTGAGGTTAGAGAAACTCCCTAGATATAACCAGAATTGTCCTGTTTGTAAGCACAACAAGTTTTAGTCCCCACCATAAAAAGGAGCAACATGTTGGAGGTTAAATGCAGCATCGAGTTACTGTATAATGTTAAAACCTAGGGCATCTGCAAGAACAATGGCAGCAGACCTAACTTGTGATACAAATTGGTCAAAAAGACTAATAGCAGTAGCAGATTTGACTTGAAATATAGGTTCTTTGCAGATCCTGAACTATTGTCAAAACACCTTAGGAGAATTAATAACAGGCATACCAAAGATAAGAAGATTATAAGAATCAAACATATCTGAGTAGGACCAATTTGAAAGTGGTACAGTGACAAAAAGGTGAGAAATGTGGAGAACAAAGTAATACTAGATATAGTTAGATTAAAAGGCAGAAGAAACAAGCCAGATAAATTATGTAAATAGAACATATGGGTATGATTTACAGAAGACAGTACCTCTGGCATTTGGGATACTGTATTAAGTTCAGTAGTTATTCTTGTCTGTATAGTAGTTTAATGATATGCTCTGACCACAAGTAGTTGTTAAGATAACTGTATGCAGGCATGTGGCAGACATGCACTTAGATGCCATATGGGTAACTAGATAAAGTCAGTGGTGTAAAATTAGATATTATATAGTACTAGTAATAATTGATCCTAAAAGTGTAACCATAAAATTTATACTATATCAAATTAAAGCTAATAAACCAACTGGTATTGTCATCAAAGTTCAAAAAAAAAAAATACTTTGAATTTATTATAACTATGAATAATAAAATATTTAATACTATATATTATTTCTTTGTTTTTTAATATAACTATAGGTTTTATCTTAATCAAATTTAGGGATTTTGCATTTATTATATAAGGAAATATTTTATTTTTTTCTTAACTTAGCATTCACAATAGTTTCCAAATCAGCATCAGTTATTTAATTTCAATCTGTTTGGTTATAGTGATCCCAAACCCTTTGAATTGTACTAAACCAATCTTCAAATTTGGTATTAGTAATTTTTTTAGGCTTTCATTCTTTTTGAGTAAATGTAGCATGTGTTATTGGTTCTGAATAAAACTTTTGGCATACGCTATTTCTCAGAACTTGAAATTGTGACAAGTATATTCAAAGTCTGTAGGTTTTATATTATCAGTTTTTTGCATATGGTCTTTTATATTAATCTTGTAATTACAATTATCTTTCAATAATTTTACAAGATAATGTTGATTTCTGGAAAGGAAATGAATATCTAAATCTGAACCAGCAAGTTCATGCCACCATTGTTCCTTTTCTTCCAATCATTAAATAAATAGCTTTATACTAAAATTCTGAGTCTTTTAAGACAACTTGTAAAGTCTAAATCAAGGAATTAATTCTATAATTTTGTTTGGCCCTCAGGTGTGTATATTTTAATTTTTGTGTCATAATTTAATGAAGTTTGTTATATTTATTTCTTGATGTTCATACTGATGATAAGTATCTATTCACTTTTTACAATTATTCAAATATTCTTTTCTTATATATTCTATTCACTAAACCTCACTAAATGCTACTCATTTAAAAAAATATTTTTCTAATCTACTATAAGCCTAAAAGTAGAGATATTAAATCATTCAAATTTTAATATTAGAGATTAGAACTTTGATGAAATCTTTAGCTAGATATTACTATAGGTTTTAATAACTAATTTTGTACACCTCTATTAAGAACAAACTTGCTTTTAAATGTTTTATTAATTGATTTTTATTACTTAAAATGAGAATATTATTAATAGAAGTGTACAAAATTGGTTGTCAAATCTGTAAATTACTTGGATCATCTGAGTAATTAATATATATAAATTTAGAGTAAAATCATATAGTAGTAAATTTTACTAAATTTAATATATTTAATTTTAAAATTTAATTATCTATCTAAGAGACATTCTAAATGTACATTATTGCACTAAGTTCATCCAATGCAGCTTTCTGAATGACTTGTTTTTTTGTCCATTCCAAATACTACTATTTATGTTTGCCTCTTAAGATTTAAAATTATTACAGATCACTTTAATCTTACTTTTATTTTTTTTGCTATGCATGCTTAACATGCCATTGGCAAAGTAATATTTTAACATTAAGATATATAGTATAAATGGCTTTTTGTTGTGCTTTATCACAGTTAGTAATAAAAGTGTAAGGTCTCTATTTCTGATTCTAGTTTTTAAGTGCATTTAACCAGTATATTAATGTTTCTTCAGCTTTTTTTTTAGATATTAAATGTGTTACAAGTATACTTTGTCCACCTTCATCATCACAAATAAGCAAAGTGAAGATATGTGTCTTGTGAGATGCTGTTCCATGTGTACCATCAATGCATACTGTTCCAGCACCTTTTGACTTTAACATATTTTGTTAAAACTTTGTTTGAAATCTATATATGAAATTTAAAGATGAATTCCAAAGTTACTACAGATATAGGACCTGTCTTCCTAAGATGAAGTGATCTATTCTTTAAGTAAAACTTCTTTACTATATCTCTCCTGTTTATTACCTAAAAATACTTCTCCTTTCATTTCTTCTCAGACAATATTATACATATCTATATAGGATAGATATGTATCTCATCTCTGTGTAATAGATAAGGAATCTATTTCATTACTATAGTAGGACTAATTAACATGCTAATGAAACATTGTTACAATTTGAGAAGGCTTTAAACCATCATTTGCTCTTTTACAGACCTATTTCTTTGCTTGCTATAATATGCAAAAGTGGCATAAATCTTTATCAGAGCTAGAGACATACTCATTATAGAGGTTGTAATAAAAGATTTGTACTATATCTCTCTCTTATTTTGATATTTTAATACATGTAAATAAGACTTACAACCCACTTTTTTGGACAGTTTTTGAGTAAAGTGAGGTGAATTACAGTTTGACAAAGGTTAGGTTATCTGTTTCATTGTTTTAGCTATAGATCTGGAATTTCCAGAACAATAGCAAACATACTTTTTATTAAGCATATATTCATAATTTACTCTATTGTCATTTTGAATATAATTTGCCCTACAAATATTCAGAAATATTTTTTTGATTCAATTTTTATATATATTTAATGTAAGGTGGATATAAATTTTTATATATTTATCAGGGTCTGCTTCTTGTAACTCATCTTTAATATTGGATTCAATAGGCTTAGTTGTTAAATTAATGTAGTTAGATATGCATTGGTTTGAATTGATATAGTCTTTGCTATAGTTTAGTAAGAAGTCTATAAAAGTTGAATTTGACATTTTTTTTCTTAGATTATTTTATTATTAATTTGCTATAGATATTATGATTGATAAATCTTAAAACTTTAAAAGCTTTGAAAACTTTTACCAAGCATTTGAATAATTATATAGACTTTATATAGCCTTTTATATTTACAATTATTATTAACAAGGCTTTTATAATGCAATAGTAAATTTTATATTTCTGTTTAATTTATGATATTTGATAATTTACTAATTATCATATCTTTTTTTTTCTTACAACCTGTACAAAATATGTATTAATTTTACAACACAATTAATTCAACTTGGTTATAAAATAATTTATATGGATAAAATAAACTTGTTAATGCTATAGTTAATAAATTCATTCAATTTTCTATACTAAAAATGTTTTATTATCTGTCTTTATTTTGAGCTAAATATACATTTTTTTATTATAATACATATATTTAATAACTAATCCCTTTTAGTATATTTTATAGAAGCTTAATCAACATACTTATTTCTCTACTTTTACAATTAATAAATGATATTTATATTGGACTATACTTAAATTAATTTAGTAAGAAAAGAATGAAAATGATAATTGATAAGGCTTAGTAACAAAAAAAACTTCTTAATTTATAATAAGCAATTCTATTATTTCTAGATTTCAAGTACTATTTGCAAGCTATATCAAACTATATTTAAATGAGTTTAGTAAGAAAAAAATAAAAGAGATAATTAATGAGGCTTAGTAACAAAAAGAACTTCTCAATTTGTAATAAGTGATTCTATTATTTCTAGTTAAATACTAAGTTCTAAGCATTGTCACATACAGTTTCTCCTATTTTATTTTAATCTTTTCTCAACTAATGCTATTTAAAATAGTCAATATGGCTTGGTTGCAGCACAATTAATAAGGCTTAGTAATAATAAATACATTACTAAATTAATGAATAACAGTTAACTATAGTTGATTGTTAAGCTTTATTTTTGTTAAATTATTTTTCAATAAGGCTTGGTAATATTGAATGCATTACTAAACTAATGAATAATAATTTATTCTTAGTTAATTATGAGCTAACAAATAATAGTTTATTTTTGGTTAATTATGAACTAATGAATAATAGTTTATTTTTGGTTAATTATAGTTAATTGTTAAACTTCATTGTTAAATTATTTTTCAATAAGGTTTGATAATATTAAATGTATTAATAAACTGTTTCTAGTTAATTATAGTTAATTGTTAAATAATCTTGCAACTAATTCTATTTTAGTGATATTATATAGCTTAGTAATGATACAACTAATAAATGCTATTTATTAATACTATAAGGCATTCTGCTAGTAAGAGTTTTAAAAAAAAATAACTAAAAATAAATGCTATTTCATCTCATTTTTATTTTGAATTTGGTATTGTAATAAAATTTACTAAAAACTAGCAAGCTGTAGTAATTTTTAATAATATGAGTGCTAAGTAAAAGATTTTTTATTTAAAAGAAAATAAAATAAATAAAAATAACCAAAAATAAGAAATAAATATTTAAAAGTAGAATTTAAATTTAATAGCCTCCTAGATACTATAAGGATTTTTATGATAG
>CAJVQA010006259.1:0-15109 GCA_910591915.1 Cetraspora pellucida
AATGCTTATAATATGATACAAACTATCTAAAGACACATCAGATTAATTATATAATATGATATTATTTTTTTGATATCCTTAAATAATTTTATTATACTATTAAATATATTACATATAAATTACTTACAAACAACAAACTTCAAACCAATACTTCAATCATTTCAGTTGGTTTCATCCATCCAAGCTCCTAGTTTAGACTGAAGAATATTATTATTCTTTTTGACTAATCCTTGGCAATGTGGATTTCGAGGCCTTCCATGAACTATTTTAATATTTGGTCACAAGTTTAAAGTTTCTTTAACAACCTTTTCAACAAACTTACCACTATTATCAGAGTAAAGACTGGCAGGTGGGCCATATAGTAAACAAAAATTAAATAAACATGTGGCAGCTTTCTCAGCACTTTTTGATCTTGATGGTTTTGTATAAGAGAATCTGGAGAAATGATCTCTAATATGGAAAATATAATTATATATTCCATCAGGTACTGAAGTCATGTTAATTGTATCAATTTGTACATGGTTTAAAAAACCTTCTGCAACAATTGGACAAATTGGAGGAACTTTCTTGAAGGATCGTCTGGTAATGCAAACTTTGCATTCACGAACTGCATCTTCAACAACTTGTTGTAGAATGTAACAGTATCTGACATGGATCTTTTTCCATGTTTTATCTTGACATTCATGTTTAGTTGCTTGGTGTGCTGAGCAAATTATTTCATAAAAACTTTCAACTGAACATACTTGTGTCTCTAAATTATTTTTAGCTTGATTAATTAAATGAAGCTCTTTGGTTGTACTATTATTTAGGATTTTAAAAGTGTGTGTAACCCAATATTTAAATTTTGGGTTACATAGTAGGTTTTGATTTTTTAATACATCCAAGCATTTATTATAGTGACACCTATCTATTAAACAACGGTTATTTTTTCTTTGATTAATATAAATTCTCAAGATTCTATCAAAAGTTTTGCGATCCAAGAAATTATATCATTGCAGCTTCATGAAAGTTATTGAAAATTTGAAAAAAAAGAAAAATACAAAATTTTTTCTTATTTATATAATACAATAGCACATCAATTATTGATCACTGTAGTAGAAGTAAATGTAAATAATACATATTTATTATTATACAATAATATGTCATCAACCATCGAATCACTATAGTGAGTCTAATGATTAACTGCATTAAGAATGGACTTGAGTTATTTTTCAATTAGTGGAGATTGAAAAATAACACGTGTTTATTGGGAATCGACAAATTTTGTGATCGACGCAGAACATAGATACTATTTGTAATTTTAGTAGAAATATTTAATTGTTGGATAGTATTTGTAATTAGGCTGTAAAGAATTTGTTGAAGATTGAATTTTTGTTTAGAGCAAATTAATAGATGAGGTATATCTTTAGTTAATTGACAATAAACACAATTTGAAATAGTATATAATAAGAAATAGCATATATTAAGATTTTGCATAGTTGGTAAATTGTTATTGATTATTTTTAGTCAAAATAAATAAAATTTTTAATCATTATTAAGTGAATTAATAATATTAAGATTAATAGACCATTTAATAGAAAGTGGATTTTGAAAATATTTAAGTTGTAACCAAGTAAGAGTGATTGAATAGTTGTAGTATTTTGGAGAAAAGAAAAAGTTTTAGGAGAAATTATATAATTATGTCATGTAAAGTAAGAAGAAAGTATTGTTTTAAAGTTGAATATAATTTGGTATTTATTAGTATCTTATTTGGCTAGGAGATCAGCTTAATTGTGAAAAGAGTTATTAGAATAAGATTTGATTTTATAAAAAGAAATATTAAGAGACTTTGTTTTAATAAAATAGTAAATGATGAATAGGATGTTTCAGTTTTTTATATGAGAGAATTTATGTAATGATGGAAATAATTAAATAATTTTAAGTGCAGAAAGATTATCCAGATGTATATTATTTTGTGAATTCATTGGCAAAATAAGAAGAAGATATATTATTGTTTCAAGTTCTGTTCAGGTAGAGTCAGAATATAAAGAAATAAAAAGATTAAATTTAATTTAGATGTTGTGTTTAGAAATCCATCTAATTCCAATTTTAGGATATAATGTTTGATCATTAATAATTGAGATATCTGTATAGAAATAGGTATTGTTTGGAAGATTTTTTACTAATAAAAATAATTCAATGAGTTGGTTTTGGTAGTTAGAAAATAATATATATTTTTGTATTATTTGTATTTCCATTTCAGAAATGTATATAATTAGAATTTAAGTTGGTATAGGTGGTAGAGAAGTTTGTTGTAATATATTAATAAGTACATGAATTTCATAATTATCAATGTAAAAAAAATAAATATTATCTTTTTTTGATGACTTAATATTTGAAATATTAATGAAAGTTTGAGATAATAGTATAGGTAGATTAGTAAGAATCAGGGATATAGAGCTGTGAGTAGTATTGTTGATTGAGAAGAAATTAAATAAATTCTTTATAAAAAGAATTTGGGAATTGTTAAAAAGAATAGACTATTGATTTAATGATAATAGGTAAAAGGAAGTAATTGTATTGAGAGAATTAATAAAGCTATTAATATTAGGTAGGCTAAGATGTGGTCATATTTGGTGAATAGTATTATTTTGAATAAGATTCCAAAGTTTGGTAAACTAGAAAGAAATAGGTTTATATATAGATTTCTTAGTTCATATATATATATTATTCTAAGATAAAAGTTATAAGTTGTCAGCAGTTGTGATTTGTTCAATAAAGAGTATTTTATTATTACAGAGACTATTTGTTAAAGAGAAAGTGATATTAAATAGAAGAATGTCATATATTGTTTTTATAATTATAGAGATGTTAGATGGTGATAAATTTGATAAGTTATTAAGTAAAAAATAAATATTAAAGTTATATAAAACTAAGAGTTGAAAAATAAAAAAAAAAATTTTGATTTTTAGTGAGAATTTAGAGAGTATATTTAGCAAAAAATATGATTATTATATTTTAGTAAACTAGTTTTTAATTTTGGCTTCACCAATATGTTTAAGAAGTGAAGTAGAATGGAAGATATGTTCAATTGTTGATATTGCAACTTTTTGAATTAAGTGTTGAAATATTGGAAGTTTAAGAGATAATAAGTTTGTAAGAAAAATATTAGATGAATTTTTTGTTAAATGAAGCATTTTTTTTGTTGTAATTGAAAGTAGTTATGAGAGTTTTTGTTGTTATGTTTTGGATATTGATAAGATTTGTAGAAGATATTCTAAGGATGATTGTAGTATTATATTAAAGAGTATAGAAATTTGTTTGGATGTTTAGAGTATTTAATTAAATAATCTTTTAGCAGATTAAGATAAGACAGCTAGTATAAAACTTGTAAACAAATTATTTAAATAAGTAACCAAAAGTTGCATATGTAACTAGTTGCATATTTATCTTGTACAAGTTATATAATTATAATTAAAAATATAATAAAGACAGTAGCTACTAATAACAACAATCTTAGTAAAAGCAAAAAAAAAATTTTAAAAATTTAACTTAAATATTATTATTAAATATAAAAATAAAATTATAAATTTAAAATTAACAAATTTTTAAATACAAAAATTATTATTATATTTAGTAATTTTATAAATTTTTTTTAAAAAAATTTTAAAAATTTAGAATATATATAATTTTTTATACTAAACAAATTTTAGTTAATAATTAAAGTTAGTTTACTTAATAAAAATTTAAGTTTATATATATATTAAAATTAAAAATTTAGTTATATTAAAAACTAATAAACTATACAAAAAAAATTTTTAATTTTTTTAAATCTAATTATTTTAAAAAGTAATTTATAAAATTTTATAATTTTTTTTATTTAAAAAATATAAATTTAATAAATTTAATATTTTATTAACTAAGCTTTATATGAATTTTTAAAAAATGTTTACAATAATATATTATCTTACTATATATAAAATTTTATATAATTAAATTTTTTTTTAAATATTAAGGTAAGTACTTGTAACTCAGAATTTTATTAATAATTATTTAGTAAATAGTTGTATTACAACTATAGATAGCAAATATAGAAAGAGTATACAACTAGCTATTTGTATAACTTTAGTTATTATTTAATTAAGTAGTCTGCTTAAAGATTCTATACTAATTGCTATATCTTAAACCTATTTGTAAGTTTTCTATTTAAATATTCTAGTTTTTGTATTCATCTACCTATTTATATCTATTAATAACCTTAGTCAATACTAATAAAAATATGATATAGCTATTAAGTTTTTAAAGCAGTTTATTTATATAGAGAGCCTTTGACATTGTACTAAATTTTTCAGAATCTTCTGTATTCATTTTTATAGCTAATTCAGTAATGCTATGATTAATACTAACACTTGCAATTAGAACATACTATTGAACCTCTATATTCTTGTAAAATTTATTTTAACTCTAGTACTTATTTTACAATATATTTTTATTATTTTAATATTTAATTTAAGTTTTACCAAATACTTAATTCAGATAGTTCAGAAAGGTAGATACAATTATATCTTTAGTTTAATGTTCTCTAGTATATAAACATTTTTTTAGAATAAATCTTAGTAGTCTTACTAGTTATAATGGCTTCTTTTCAAAAACTAACTTGTCTTTATCTGGTTTCACAAGATTTAACTCTGTTTTATAGGTTTAATCTTTATAATCCATCATTAAAAATTCAAACTATCTTTCTACTCAGGTCTTCCAAATAGGCTTCTGTCTTTCTGATTCATGTGATTTATATAGATATAGAGACTTATTATAGATTTATATTACCTAATATCAGCTTGTGTTCTTTTGTACAAAATACAATTATTGCATAAATATTATGTAACCTTTTAATCATGTTAATATAATATAGATAACAGATATCTAATTTTAACCAATAGTAAAAAACAATAACACTAAAAGAATTTCAAATTTTTAGCAATGTTGGAATTTGAACTTTAGACCTGTTACTTGAAAGTTAACAATATAACTACTTTACTATGTCATCTGTTTTCTAATTTATATAATTACATTTTAATTCAAATACATTAAGTTAGTATATTATATTTAATAAAATGCTTAATATAAATATATTTATCAAAATTATATAATTATAATTAATTGATGATTTGTTAGTTATTTGAAAAATAACTTTAATATAATTAATACAAATTTTCTGTTTTTTATTATAAACAAAAATACAGAAAACATCTATCTAAAAATTTTTTTGTATTAAATTAATAGTTTAAGTTAATTAATTAAATTGTAGAACTCATTAAGATATATCTAATAATAGTTAAATTATCTAAATTGGTTTAGCCAATATTGAGATATTATCAAAAATAATTAACTAACTATGTAAAATTCTATGTAAACAAACTATTGTTTATATTAAAATTTTACATAGTTAGCTAATCATTTTAATGATATCTCAGTATCTACTGAACTAATTTGAATGATTTAAATACATTTTGACAAGCCTACAATTTTAATTAATTGACTTAAACTATTAACTTAGTACAAAAAAGATTTAGATAGGGATTTTTTGCATTTCTGCCTATAGTAAAAAATATAAAAAACTGCATCATATTACACTAAGATCATTCTTTATTAATTGGCAGATCATCAATTAAACTATTGTTAGTTCATTCAAGATACTTTTTTTTAAAAAAAAAACGGAAATATTGCTTTTAAAATGCTGTAATAATATTAAATTTAGCATTTTTATAAAATTACTAGTTTTTTTGCTTTGTTTAGAACTTGGAATAATAATATTTTTTAATAACCCTATTTATTATTAAAAAGTTCAAATTTTTTTCTAATGTATTTATAAATCTAAAGATCGGATAAATCTAATTATTTTTAAAAAAGTAATCATTTAGTATTTTTTATTACTTGAAATCTTTATTAAAAAACCTTTCGTTTTAAATAGCTTGTACAATATTATATGATTAAAACTTTAATTAAATTTACTATAATTAATATTTTATAAGTAAATGATCAAGTTTTCACTATAACAAACTAATATTGTATTTTAGTTTTATTTAACAAAATTATTTTAATAAACAGTGTTTGTAAATCTGAAAACATCAGTTCCTTTAGTATTGTACCAACTTGCATGATGATCGTTTTAACGAAGCCTTTACTTAATAAATTAATATGCGTCATAAAAACTCAAATGTTGAGTTTTACAAATAGCAATAAGCCTTTTAATTTACAAATGCGGAGCTACATTATTATTTTGAATTTTATTGGTTAATACAGTATTACAGATCATATGACTATCTTTGTTGCTGAAATCCAAAAAAATAAGGTTGATAAATCGGTCATATGATTATAGAAAAGAATAACTATAAGGAAATTCGGCAAAAAAATTATTAACAGATAAAATGTAATAAAATATTTGGTTTATTAACAAATCCTATTCAAGAAGTAATATAAAAATTGATAAGTTTAATAGTTAAAGAATAGCAACTATTTTCATATTTGAAAAAAATTAGATTTAGATAATATAAACCACAAAAAATTAATAGAATAATTATTTATAAACCATTTACTCATTAATTTCGGCACAAAGAATACAAAATTAATCATTAGAATTAAAACCTACTTTAATTGTGTCAGAAAATTAATTTCTTAAAAACTTAATAAGAATATAAATTTTATTAAATAAAAACTAATTACCCTCATTGCAAAATAATTTTTCAAATAAAGTTCGGGTTTTAAAAAATATTTTAAATGGAATGAAGTATCTATTTTTTTTATAGTTGCTAGAGAATATACAATAACTTTAGAAAATTAGTCATAAATGAATACTAAATTAAAATTCGTTATCAATTAATTCATCTGACTTTACAATTTCGAAGCAGTGTGATGGACCCAAGTATTTTGATAAATTTGGAGTACTAGACGTGCTATTATAGTTTGAATTTTCAGTATCTGACAAACTTTTAATTATTTTGTCGGCATTACGATCCTCTTTTTTTCTGTCATCAATTTTTTCAGATTTCATAATTTCACACAATTGATTAATTTCCAAATGAATAACTTTAGCAGTAGGTCTTTTTTGAGGATTTGAATCCATGCATTGTATAGCCAACTCAATATAGCATTTTGGAGTTTCGTCAGCAAATTTTGGCCGCAGTCCATTAAAAATCTTTAACACAAGTTCAGTATCAGAACAAGATTGATACTCATCGAAAGCTCTTTTACCATATGACATTTCTGCCATAATAACACCAAAACTATACACATCTGATTTTTGAGTATATGGGTTTCCACCCAGTACTGCTGGATCTGTGTAAGGTATTATACCAAAAATCTTATTCTTTGATGCTAGTTCGTCAGCAAACGTTGCCAATCCCAAATCTCCTATTTTAATGAATTCTTGATCTCCATCTTTACCAATTAAAATATTTTTTGAATGTAAATCACAGTGTATTAATGAATCTGTGCCAACCTGCATAATAATTAAAGTATATTAATTGATGTTACCTTTTAAATTAGTAACTTATTACATACCCTATTATAATTGATTGTAATATTGCGAGTCTCTTTTGCCACGAAATATCTTTATAGCTTTTTGACAAGCTGTCAAACAAGTTTCCACCTTCAGCGTACTCCATTACCATATAAATTTTATTTGTTTCGATATTTTTCGTAAGGCCATAATAATGTAAAATGTGATCGTCAGATTGTGTGATTTCAAACGGTATTATCTTTTATGTTATAAAAATTGAGTAGACAGGAACGTAAAATAAATAAATGGGATTTATAAATAAATAAAACAAATAGACAAAAACAAGTAATAAATAATTGGAAAAATAAGGGTGTTTACCTCTTTTGCGATATCTATAGAGAAATCTTTTGAAGATTTTAAATATTTGAGAGCTACTTTTCTTTCCTCTCCTAAAGCAGTTATGCAAGTGGCTTGAAAAATTTCGCCAAAACCACCCTCACCCAAAGGTCTAATTTTTTGAAATGTATCATAATATATGAAACGTATATCGCCGCTAGACTCATTATGGCCGTTCATGATTCTTTTAACCATGGTAAACGTCAACGCTGCAGCGGCAAAATCAGGCATTATATCCAGTGATTTTTTAAGGTTTAAATATGCCTCATTGTATTCACCCCTTAATTTATATATAATTCCCCGAATATATAATGCCTCAAAACAATCTGGATTTATTTCTAATAACGCATCAGCGTCTAAAAGTGCCTTATCATAATAAGTTAAAGCATTATAACAAAACATACGTTTCTTTAAAACGGATACATCGTTTGGTTTTATTTCTAGTAATTTGTTTGCATCTAAAAGCGCTTCAACATGTTTGCCAAGAATTGTATAAACATTTGAACGGCCAAATAACACGTCAAAGTTATTTGGAGACAATACCAATAGATCATTATAATCCGAAAGCGCCTCATCGTATCTACCAATCATTTGATACATTTCTGCACGATTAATTAATGTAAGTGCATTACTTGCATGGTTTTTTGGTCTTAATTCTAGAGATCTGCTAAAATCTGAGATCGCTTTGCCATATTCGTCCAACATTGAGTAAATTTCTCCACGATCATTTAGTGCATAATCATTGTTTGGTTCTAATTTTAATGATTTGTTAAAATCAACAAGCGCTTTATCGTATTCATTTGACTGTTTATAAGCTTCTCCACGACGTATTAATGCAGTTACATTATTTGGTTCTATATTTAGCACTCTATTGAAGTCTTTTATTGCATAATCACATTTTCCCAATAATACATAAATTGCTCCACGTTCACATAACACTTCTAAGTTGTCCGAATTAATCTCAAAAGACTTACTAAAATCTAAAAACGCTTCAGAAAACTTTCCCAATCTAAAATAAGTTTTTCCACGATTGATTAATGCTTCTAAATTATCTGGCATTACATGCAAAAATTTGCTGAAATCTGAGAGTGCTTCATTATATTTATGCAAAATAATATAAGAATATCCACGATTCAATAGTGTAAAAATATTATAAAAAATAGTTTTTGTTTCAAGAGACTTATTAAGATCAAAAAGTGCTTCTGTGTATTTAAACAAGTTTATGTAAGTTATCCCGCGATAAACTAATGCTTCCGTGTCATCTGGCTTAATTTTCAGTGACTTATTAAGGTCCAAAAGTGCTTCTTCGTATTTTCCTAAGTTTATGTAAACTGCTCCACGATCCATCAATGTATAAGGATCATCGGGACTTATTTCTAGTGATTTATTAAAATCTAACAATGCAGCATTATTCTTACCTAATCTAAGATATGATCTACCACGTAATGATAATGCATAAGCATTAATAGAATCTATTCCCAGCAATCCGTTTAGTTCAAGAATTGATTCGTTATGTTTACCCATCTTCATGTAGGTTTCGGCACGCTTGATTAATATTTCAGTGTTACCTGGCTTTATTTTCAATGATTTATCAAAATCTGAAATTGCATTGACATATTCACCCATCATCATATAGGTTGTCCCGCGACTAGTTAATAAATTGGTATCATCAGGCTTGATTTCTAGTAAATTATTAAAATCTAAAATCGCATGGTCACATCTACCTATTTTCATATATATTGCCCCACGATTAGTTAACACGTCAGTGTCGTCAGGGTTTATTTCTAGTAATTGATTAAAATCCAGAAGTGCTTCCGTATATCTTTCCAATTGTCTATAGATTTCTCCACGATTCTTTAACGCCAAATAATTAATCGGCTCTATTTCCAGTGCTTTATTAAAATATGAAAGTGCTTCATCATATTTACCTAATGTGCCATAAACGATCCCACGATCTATTAATGTATCAACATTGTCTTCACATTTATTAGATACTACGAAAGTACTTTCACGATTATGTCCAATTTCCATTGATCTATCGATGTCTGAACATCCTTCGTCCCATTTACCCATTTTTGTATAAATCAGTCCACGATTAAGTAGTGCAATAGAATTATCAGGCTCAATTTCAAGTAATCTGTTGATATCTAATAACGATTTATCGTAATCACCTATCAATTTATATAACATTCCACGATTATTCAACCATTTAACATTGTTGGGTTCAATTTCTAAAGATTTGTTAAAATCTGAAATGGCATCATTATATTTTTTCAAAGTCAAATATGCTACTCCACGGTTACCTA
The DNA here is from genome assembly GCA_910591915.1 of Cetraspora pellucida. Classification (NCBI taxonomy): domain Eukaryota; kingdom Fungi; phylum Glomeromycota; class Glomeromycetes; order Diversisporales; family Gigasporaceae; genus Cetraspora; species Cetraspora pellucida. The sequence goes on from CAJVQA010006259.1 coordinate 10,180, forward strand.
GTGTCCAGGAATCATTGGTTTCGATTTCCAATGATCTGCTAAAATCAGAAATTGCGTTATAATATTTGTTCAAGTAAAAATGTGTCATCCCACGAACTTTGAGTGCAAAGGCATCGTATGGACTAATATCTAATGCTTTGTTTAAATCCAAAAGTGCTTCATTGTATTTTTCTAAATAATAATAAACATTCCCTCGATATTTAAATACTGAAGCATTAAATTTATCTAAATCTGAATATTTTATTCTGTTATTGTAAAGCGCAACAGAGTTAATTTCAAGAGATTTATTTAAGTCAGAAAGTGCCTTGTTGTATTTACCGAGCGATGAGTAAGTTATTCCACGATTCATTAATGTCCAAGCATTATCCGGTTCGATCTCTAATGACTCATTGAAATCAGTAAGTGCTTTATTATCCTCATTTAACCGATGGTAAGTTATCGCTCGGGCACATAAAGCAGTAGGATTTTTAGGTTTTATTTTTAGTGAACTATTGATATCTGAAAGTGCTTCGTAAGATTTACCCAGTAACATATAAGTAGTTCCTCGAATTTCTAATATCCGAGCATTATTCGATTCAATTTCTAACGATCTATCGAAATACGAAAGTGCTCTATGATAAATGCTCAAGCTTTTATAATATTCTCCGAGGTTATTTAATGTATCAATATATATTTTCTCGCAATCTCGGTTAGTATCTGAAAGTGTTCTTTCTAATTCAATACAAATTTCTCCATATAAATTTAGTGCTGAAGCACTATTTGGCTTGAGTTTTAATAGTTTATTAAGGTCTGAAGCTGCTTCATTGTATTTATTCAATATTTTATAGGTTATTCCCCGATTTCTTAATGCAAAAGCGCTATCCGACTTGAGTTCTAGAGATCTATTGAGATCCGAAAGTGCATCATCATACTTGTTCAGCATTATATATGTAACACCTCGATTTCTTAATGAAAAGGCATTATCTGGTTTAGTTTTCAGTGCTCTATTGAAATCTGAGAGTGCTTCTTCGTAACTTTTTAATAATCTGTGAGTTTTTCCACGACTTCTTAACGCCCAAGCGTTATTCGGATCTATTTCCAATGACTTATTAAGAACTGAAAGCGCCTCATCATATTTGCCTAATGCCCTGAGTGTCGATCCACGTCCCCGTAAAATAAATGCATTATCGAGTTCAAGCTTTGTTGCCTTATTAAGATCTATAAGTGCTTCACCAAATTTACGCAGACAATAGTAAGTAACCCCACGTTCTGCTAAAGCTGTAACATTATCTGGTTTTATTTCCAAATATTTATGAAAATATACAATTGCATCATTATGTTTTCCTAAAACTCTACAAGTTTCACCATAAATCATTAATGTATATTTATTGTCTGGTTCTAATTCCAGCGATTTCCTGAAGTCTGCAAGCGCTCTTTCGTATTTACCTAATCTTTTATAAGTTTCTCCCCGAATCCTTAATGTGCATGAAACTGGCTCAATTTCTAATGATCGATTGAGATCGATAAGGGCTTCTTCATATTTATCCAATTTTTTATGAATTTCTCCACGAATCATTAATGCATATGCATTATTTGGTTTTATTTTCAGTGACTTATTAAGATCTAAAAGTGCTTCATTATATTTATTCAATTTAGTATAAGTTTCTCCACGAATTCTTAAGATACATGCATCGTATGGTTTTATTTCCAGTAACTTATTGAAATCTTTAAGTGCTTTTTCGTAATTATCCAGTTTAAAATAAGTTGCTCCGCGAATAGATAATAATGTTTTATCAAACCCGTTACAAATTTCTGTTTCTGTACGAAACATTAATTTATATTTATTGTTTTGTCCTATTTCTAGTGCCCTATTGAGATCTATAAGCGCTTCTTCGTATTTACCTAATATGTTATATGCTTCCCCACGAAATAATAGTGTAATTGAATTATTTGGCTCTATTTCCAGTGAACGATTAAGGTCTAAAAGTGCTTCTTCATATTTATCTGATCTTAAATAAACTATTCCACGGTTTGCAAGTGTATGCAAATTATTAGGATCTATTTCTAGTGCTTGATTTAAATACACAAGTGCACCTTCATAGTTTCCATTTTGTGCAAGAATTACTGCAGATTCACATAGTATTGTAGGATTATTTGGGTCGAACTCTGTTTTGCAAGGTGTGAGTATAGGACGAGAATCTTTACTAATCCATTTTACGACAGGATAGATTTGAAATGAATCTGATGTCATTTTTATGGTTTAAATAATATCGAGTTTATGAAACCGAAAATTTTTTAAAGTTTAATATATTTGGATAATTTGCTAAATTGGTATGCAAGTAATAGAATTTTACGTCAGTGGTAAATACTCTAATTTTTTTAAAACCCATATGCTGCTAGGAAAATCAAGCCTATGCTTATCATAAATTTTGCATAGTAGTTCTAAAGATTTAGCAAAAGGTCGAATATACTTTGAGGAGTAACGTTATGCTTTCCAGATTTTTAAAGGTTGTTTTCAGGTAGAGTCTCGTCAGAAACCTCACTTTATAACAAATGGTAGTAACATCAACAATAGCACGTAAATACATAATAGATAAAACAAATTAATATTTAGTATAGATTAATTATTATTTAGGAAACGCCTATTTCCACCATGAAACATTTACATAAACACGACAAATATATTTGTCATGATAAATACGCACAATAAGATGATCGAATTAAATAAATGATGCAATTTATTTTGAAATCATTGATTCGGAAACTTTGTTTATTTTAATTTGTAAGCTTATTTATATAATAAAGATAGGTAAAATTATTATGTATCTTACTTATTGTTATCTAAGATTTTTTGCAATATGTAATAATGAGTATAATTCTATTTTTAGCAGCAATTTTCGTTCAATCTCAGTTTTGATCACTTAATTCCGCACTGATTGATTTGCGGCGCAGATTTACAGAATTACAATTTCAAGATCAGGTGGTACGTAACACGATCAAGGAAATTCAAAACAAACATTCGTTTTGTCAAAAATCACTTATTTCTCAAAAATCACATAATAAACCATCTTTAGTGCTCCAACAAAAAGTTTTTGTTGGGCAATTTTACTATATAAGCTACTTCCATGTAATCCCTAACAATGACCCTAATCCTAACATTAACGAACTTTAAAGAAATTTTACTGCGCCACGAGCCTGGCATAGTGCGTCTTCGTTTTTATATGATGTCATGATGGGTTTTATAACTCATAACCACTGCTTTGATCAATAAAAAAAACTGAAATTCTAGCAACGCATATTATTTCCCTGAAAAGGGGAATATCAAGCGTTGACGAAGAAATAACAAGCATTGCTAGAAATTCGGTGTTTTTTATGCTTAAAAATAGTGTTTATAAGTTGTAAACTCCCGTCACCGTCATGGTAATGTTGTACAGTCATACTCCTCTATAAATATTCAGTTTGTTCTATACAATGATAAGTGATTATAAAAATTCTATTATGATGTACTTATATAGAAGTATTTTTTATAAGTTTATTAAGGTGATTATATAGAATTTGTGATTATATAGGTGATTATAGAGGAATACGAATGCAATCCTGTAATGTTGAGTATCGCATCTTCGATCTTGACACAAATCTGACCAATCAGACGATCCTCCTCTATGAGGTTAGGGCTAGTCTAGTATAGGACAGAAATATATGCTTTTCCGACATTTTTTTGTTAATGCCCTAAGACAGGTTTAGACCAGTATTAAAAATCTGATGTCTCATGTTCTCACGAGAACATACTTTTGGATTTGAAAACATTTGTTACTTTAAACATGTTCTCTATAAAAAATCTTCGAGAACATATTGCTTAATAAATATGTTCCCTATATAATATAGTACTGAATGAAGTTAACAATTGAAAAATGAGTAAAGTCCGAAAAATTTCGGAAAGAAAATGAACTAACAAAGACGAGCAAGTTTGGGACAAAAATTTGAATAAATTGCCGATATTATCTGAAAATTTTTAAAAAATGGCAACAGAAATTTTTTGTCATTAAGAACATAAAATTAATTTTGAGAACATTAAATTAAATAATTGTGTTCTCATGAGAACATAAATTTCAAACCAGATTTCCAACACTGGTTTAGACTGCTGTTTTTCGGGACCATTGCTATTGGTCGTGAGTAAATCACATTTATAATTGGATAAAATCGATGATCTTTAATAACGTGATGGATCTACAGAACAAGATCAGGTGTAACATAATAAATCGACTTTTGCATACTAGCAAAAAAAAAAAAAATTCTCTACAAGATTTTGCTATAATATCATCTATTAATTCTGACATACCAGGAACGTAGTGAAACGAAGTGTATGGTTCACAAGCAAGTTGCTGTGTTCGAGATCTCGAATTCTATTGGACAGCGTGATCGTTCCTTTTTTTGATTATGCCTTTATCAAGAGCTGCGACCACGTTATATGATTATTCGAATTTGGTTAAAATAAAATATTTATTTTTGATCTCATGATCAGATCGAATCCTTATCCGTAGCTTTTTACCTGTAATGGTGGGTTGAATGAACGTATATTTGAATTGGTACGTATTATAAAACATACATGAATCTATCAAGTTTAATGTGAGATAAATCCTTATGTTGCTTTTCTGGTTAACTTCTTGTGGCTATGCGTACAAGTAGTTTTTGATCTAATATATCTGTTACACCTTGCCATTTACGGCAATTAATTTAAGAGTATCGTATGATTATTAGAGTGACATCACACTAGATTGTGAAATTTATCCAAAAAAGGTTATGGCTATACACCAGTTACATGCAATAGTACGTGCTCTTTTTTTTTATAATTACAATACTGAGTCGAGAATTTTTCACAATTGGTCTGCGATTGAAAATATACATATTAAATTTATGCTAAAATAATTGGATCTTACGAAATCTAAATCCC
>CAJVQA010006260.1:0-15108 GCA_910591915.1 Cetraspora pellucida
ACAACAAAATTTATTTATTTACAACAAAATTTATTTATTTACAACAAAATTTATTTATTTACAACAAAATTTATTTATTTACAACAAAATTTATTTAAAAGTATCATATAGTTTACCAAAGTGCATCAGTATACGGTTTAATTGTTTGTCCGCTATATGAAACTCTAGGTAAAGTATGCAAACACAGTATATTTTACAACTTTTTAAAGTATATTAATACGTGAATCTATTTAATAAATTTGAAGGTCCCAACGCTTTGGAATATTGCTTAACACATACCGAAACTTCAATAGTAATCGTTTCTAAATCACTCATTAAACGTCTGTTAAATCTTTCCAAAAAGCTTCCATTTTTAAAGGCTATAATATCACTTGATTCTTTTGAAAATTCTGCCTATAAATCTCTATTTCTTGAAGCATCTCAAAAAAATATCTTCCTGTACGAATTTACACAAATTGAAAAGTTTGGACGGCAACATTTTAGAGAACATATTCCACCTCAACCCGATGATTTATTTATAATCATGTATACTTCAGGGACGACTGATGTACCTAAAGGTGTAATGATAAGTCATGGTAATTTCGTAGCAACATTGTGTTTGCCTTTTGACTTTCCTGAAGTATCTCCAGGTTCTCGATCAATCTCTTATCTGCCTCTGGTTCACATGTATGGTCTCAAGTTTGAATTCTCGTCAATAATGCGTGGTATGTCGATTGGTTATTTCAGTGGAGATCAAAATCGATTATTTGAGGATGTTCAAGTTTTGCAACCTATATCATTTCCCGGTGTACCTAGAATATTTAACAAATTATATAAAAGCATAAAAGCTGTTACAGTCGATGCGACTGGTGAAGAGGGTGAAATAGCAAGACAATTGTATCAAAAAAAGTTGGAGCATTTTAAAAAAACTGGAGAGTTGAAATACGAAGAATGGGACAAATTTGCAGAAAAAAAGATTGGCAAGATCCTTGGCGCAAATATAAAGCGTTTGTTTTCTTCTTCAGCACCATTAAGTGAGGACGTTACGGAATTTTTAAGAATAGCTCTTGGCGTTATTTTTGATAGAGGTATATAACATCACATATATACGTCGTACCTATTACTCTTTGATTAATGCTTTTTTTACATATTTTAAGGATATGCGCAAACAGAATCTACAGGAACAGGGACAAGAGTCTTAGTTGGTGACCTTTTAACGTCTCATGTAGGAGCACCAGCACCATGGTACTGATGTATACTTTTGATTATTAAAATTATTAATTCTGCCTAAACAAAATAAATAAATAAAATGAATTCTTTATATTTTGTAAAAAAAAAGTATTGAGATCAAACTTGTAGATGTTCCATCCTTAGATTACTACAGCACTGATAAACCAAATCCAAGAGGAGAAATTTGTTTTAGAGGTGCAACAATTATGAAAGGTTATTTCAAAGATGAAAAAAGGACGAGAGAAGTTATTGACGAGGTTTGTTATTCATACAGACATGTTTCATGATTATAGGTTTAAATTTTAACTTTGAACATTATAGGAGGGATGGTTACATACAGGAGATGTTGGAGAGTTTGATGACCGTGGTTGTCTAAAAATTATCACTAGAGTTAAACATATATTTAAGCTAGCTCAAGGCGAATATATTGCACCAGAAAAAGTAAGCGTTTATATTATTATTTTTTTGTTTTTTTTGCATGTAGGGCCATTGCAGTAAAAGGTGATAATGGGATTACGATAAAATTGTTTTCCGAAATTCATATTGTTGATTGCGATGTTGTAATGTACATTTTGACAATATGAAATGCATTCAAATGCACACCTTAAATATATTATCACCTTTTGTCACAGGATTTACGCAATATTAATCAGTTTCTTTAACGCTCCTAACTTTAAATATCTTTTTAATAAGGTTGAAAATATCTATCTTAAAAACCTTTTAATATCTCAAATCTTTATTCACGGTGATGAATTTCAGTCCTTTTTAGTCGCAATAATTATTCCAAACAAGATAAATTTTATTCCATGGGCAAACGAGATTGTTGGAGATCTGGATTATGAAACACTAGCAGGAAATAAAGTTATTATCAATGAATTATTGAAACATTTAAATGAACATGGAAAAAACAATGGGCTCAAAGGGTTAACTTTAATTTGTTATTACTTTGTTGTAACATGCATTTTAAAAATATTCTAATTATTGGATGTTTATGTTTATTTAGGTTTGAACAAGTTAAAGCGATACATTTGGATACTGTACCGTTCTCTGTTGAAAATGGACTCTTAACTCAAACGTGAGTTATTTCTGAATTAACTAAATATTAAAATCAAGATTAATCTTCTATTTCAATGATAGATTTAAAATTAAAAGAAAAGTGGTAACGCAACGATACAAAAAAATATTTGATCAATTATACACTAAGAATTTTGAAAATAAATCAAGACTTTGATGATTAGCAGATATGTCTTATTAATTTAAAAGTTGGGTATTATCCTATTCAACGTTTTTATCAACACAGCTGCATTTCGGATAAGCTCGGATAGCTCAATTTTCTATGAAATAAGAGCAAATTTAATGGATTAATTAATGATTTCGCTTCGCCTTATAACATTCTTTGAATCCCACAACATTTTTTTGCAACCTGATTGGTCGATTTACTAAAATTATCGGTCACTCCTGTTCATTTGGATTGAAAATGAACTTATATCTCTTAAATTGTAGAATTTGTATACACAATTGAAATATGTAAAAATTAGATGATGTTAATTATACTTTTTACATTTTAGAAACTCTATGAAACTATGATTACCAGTGTTAATGACGTTAAAGGAAAACTAGAGAAGCGGTGAATGTGTCTCCAAAATCCACATTAAAAATTACTGATGAAACGTTACCCGGTGACACTTAATGGTGATTTGAAGTGATTAAAGCGATTACTATATTTAATTACTATATTTAATTGTTTTATCTACTTTATTTATTTTTTCTATTTTTTATTTTATAATTATTTTAAAAAATAAAAAAATATAAGATAAAATATTTGATTAAAAAATAAATTAATTATTAGTAAAAAAAATTGTGCACTGACTAAATACCTTGTTTTTCAGTACAGTACCTTTAATTGAAAACACAGGTATTTTACATGGCATATTTTTTTAACCAAGGAGAATACCTAGTACTTTGCATGGAATTTTTCACACCACCGTATATTGAGTTTTGCTTGTGCAAAATGCCCCTGATACAATATACGTACCCATCATCGAACAAGATATCCACGGGTATTTTTTTAAGTTTTTCAGTAGGTATTTTGTCTTATACTCGGATATTTTGGTCAGTGCACTACTGCAAATTAACTATTGCTAATATGGTATTCCTACATAATACAGTAATAGGATTAAAAACGGAAAAACTGTACCTTGATTGTAAGTATGTTCATTATATTTAAGTTTTTTATTTTTATTATAGGAATCTACTATCCTTATTATAATTAATCAACTTTTATTTTACATACCATTATCAGTTGAATCTTTGATCATATTCTAAATTTCATAACTTGTATTAGGTTAATAGTAATCTGAAGTTTGTTGTAAATTCATTTTTTGAAAGTTGAATAAAGTTTTGTAGTTCGTTATTGAGAATATAATTATTAATTAGCTCGAAATAACGACCATGGGCGTTATTTCGAGTTTTTACAGTAAAATGTATAATTATGAAACCATTTTTATTATTAACTCATATACCCTTTATTTTCTGTAAAACTAGACTAGATGAAACCTCTTATAAAAACAAAAAAAATTCTATTTCTCATATTACAGTATTCAGTATTATAAGTCGCAAAATAATAATCATTTCTTGAATTGCTTATTGAATAGATGTTTGACAAAACTGAATAATCTATTTATAAATAAGTTCGAGCTATCAAAGAAAAAAGCAAGATATAGTAGTAATTTACAGTTTGATTTCATCCATAATGCAGTGTTAATTAAAGAACCTAGTGGTCTACTAGTATATATTGCTTGCGTGTTATATTTTTTGGGAACTTAATTTCTTTATTTAATTTCTGACTAATATTCCAAATAGTTTTCTCAATATTTCTAACACTTGATCTGTTTAATGGATTTCATTAAATCAATATAAGGCTGTGGTAAATCTTTAATTATTTCATGAAGACCGTTAAGAATATCAAGAATAAAATATTTATTATGACGATCAGAAAAAGGCTTTTCATTTCCCATATAATCATTCCAAAACTGTAAATATCCGATGCTGTCGTATACTTTTCGCCACTAAATATCTCTGATGCAATATATGGAATCACTCTTTTGTACCTGTTATCTCATATCCTATTTTTATATAATTATTCACAGAATTATCATATTTTTGACGTGTGATGCCATAATATTGCTGTATATAATAATTATTATCTGAACATTGAAAATAATTTTTTAACTAAAATAAAAGAAATAAGTTAATTAATAGAATAATATGAATGATATAAATGATATAATTGTAACAATGCAAAATCCTCACTTAAATTATCTTAGTAAGCCGATTATATATAACTTCTTCATCGCTAAATATGAAGTTAATACAAAAATTACACTGCTGAGCATTGTTATCCTTAAGAAGTCTTCTCTTTTTTAAATTTTTTTATACCATTTATTGCAAACATTACATTGTTGAACATTTTCATTATGAAACCTTCTCTTTTTACATTTTTCACACGTTTTTAAGAATTGATAATTCATGATTCGAATTTGATAATTGCAAATGGTTATGTTAATATAAGATACATGTAGAAGTAATTAAAATATATAAATTTACATAATTCAAGAAATAAGTTTATGTCAATATTCATATTTTTTATGTAGATTGCAAACAGAAAGGAAAACTTTTTGAAGAATATTCTTTGCTTCTGTATTACATATTATTGTAAAAAAAGAGAAATTTCTTGTTGTAAAAACAGAAAATTCTTTAAATAATGTGTACAAATAATGTGAAACAATGCTTGATATTAACAAAAAGTTGTTATCAATAGGATCAAAGTGGCCCTGATCTTAAACGCATTATCTAATTGTCCAAATTAATATTAATATTTCTTGCCGAAAAAAATATAGGTCACCTCGTTAATATCAACCTATTTGAATTGGTTTAAATCAAGTTGATAGTGATATCAACGAGAAATCATATTAAAGTTGACATATCAATATAAATTATGATGGAATTTTATATATAAAAATTTATAAAATTTGTCATGTGGCTTAGGTTGATATTAACGGGATTGATATTAACGAGGGTGACCTATACTTTCGATAGGTTTGAAAATTGAAATTAAGTCAGAATCAAGTTATCTATTGAAAGTTAGTACAAAGGTTAAATAGCTAAAATTTATACATCCGTTTGCCACTGCATACAGTACATGGGGTCTTATTCTAGAATTTTGTTTTTTGAGTTGAATAGTGCCCGTGGATATGTGTGATGAGGATATATTATATGAAAAGTAATAAACTAATATAGTTATAACTCCTGGGTACTATTCAAGAACCAAGCCAGTGGGTGGTGAATACTACCCGGATCTTAATCAAAGGGTTTATTTTGAGGGGATACTTTATGCAGTGGCGAACGGTATTTTCTCAATAATTTATGATAATCGAATTATAAATAATTTTCATTCCTATTCGATATCTGACATGCTAATTCCATTGTGTGAAATTGGAGTATTTTGACTCACTATGAAGTGCGTCATTTTTTTTATATTTCTTATTGTAAAATCATATAGATAATGTCTAACCCATCTTCCCGTGAAAAAGATGGGTTAGACGTTATCTATATGATTTTACAATAAAAAAATGACAAAAAACAAATAGTAAACGACGCACTTTGTAGTGAGTCAAAATATTCTAATTTCATAAATTCGCCGCGTGATGCATCTACTTCATATCACTGCCAACGTAAAAAAAAGTTCCGATCGAAAGGTGTGTACGTACTTACATGATAACATGACCCATTTCTGGCGTGACTGTGCTGACAGGTCAATTCGGGAAAATTCCAGTGACTGAATTAGTGTATGACCTGATTCAATGATTCAATGATTGATTTCTTGAAAATTTTTTTTTTTTGATATCAAATACTAATTCTAATGCAATCTTTTGGATGAATACCAAATACTTAAAATATATTAACTTGTACCAACCAGTTGGAACACTAATGAGATGCATCAAGCAGAAAGAATGAACTATTCCGTATTAGTTGAGAACAAGTTTAAAAAAGATAATTCAAAATTATAAAAATTTGTGTGAAAAGTCATAAGTAAATTAAAAGTACTGTATATAACAATAATTTTTAAATATCACACAATTTCTTTGTATCAAAGAATGTCACGAGACGAAATGAGTTAAGATGATGTAACAATAATAAATTTTAAGGGCATGAAATCACTCGTATCATTACAATTTTTTTTTTTTTAATGATATAGATTATCTATTATTACAAATCACGAATTCTTGGAAAGGTGATTTATATTGTATACGTAACATTTCATCATAGAAATTCAAAATTAAATATAAAAAAGTACAGATTTCTTGTGGGCAAATAATTTTTTTTTTTTTTTTTAAATTATTGTCTGATTGCATGAGTACGCATGAACATCACAATTGTACCGTATATACGTAGCAAATGGGTAACTTATTATTTACAGAAACCCCTGTAGGAGACACTGTGGCCATGCAAAAAAGTCCAAGTAATGAATTTGTTACTGCAACACAGGGTTGTCAAGAAACTTCTCGTTCTCGTAAGAAACCCTACTTTAACCTTGAAAACCAAGAATTACATGAACCACCACTATCAAGCGATGAACAAGATAAACTAGAACCCATGCAAATTGAAGATGACCATAGTGATTTTGTTGAATCGAGCAACGAAAATGAATCAAGTAATGACGATATTGGTGATTTTAATACTCATCAAGATGTACAGATGCATGATGGTTCTATAGAACGCGGAATAAAGTTTGCTGCTAGTCAGATATCGACTGTTGAACGTGAAAGATATGTACGTGCTAAACAAAAACGTATAGAAGAAGTAGAAAATGATTACAATAACATGAATGTTTTGAAATCTGAGTGATGTGAGACGCGTGATTATAGTTAAACAAGAAATGCATAGGTAATTTCAATATACTATTTATTTATTCTTTTTACAATATTATTATAAATATATCAATATTAAAGAATTCATGTAATTTACTTATATACGCTTTTAAGAAATTACGCTTTAAAGAAATCGATATAATGTTATAATTAATTTCCTGCTTTCTTTTTTTTTTTTAACAAAAAAAAATAGATCCGAATATGTTTCTTTCCTGCATAAGCCCTAAAGCATAGCTCGCCAAAAAGTTCGAAGCACGTACCAATTCTTATAAAGCCAGTACAGGTAAATAATTATTTGCAAATTAAAAACTCCACTCGTGATCATGTAAATGTCTTGTACAGTTTGATCATGATATTCATGATATTAAGATATGAAAGTACAATTATTTAAAATTGTTATATATATGAATATATATGGAATCTTTGGTTTTAATTTATCGTCTGTTCACCATTCTTAAATGTTATGATTGAAAAAAACCCAAAAAATAAGGTCACCCACCAATCAACGACCTAACAAATAAGATCTCAAAAAGTGTTTTTCTTTTTACAAAAACAATTGGTTGTAATGTAGGTTTTCAGATCAGACTCTATCGTTCATTGAAGAAATTATTAATAATCATAAATGGTGTAAGTGGTATTTGTGTCTTCTATTTCCTACCTATACTCAGTAAATACATATAGAAATATCTATTTATCAACTTTAAACATGTGTAAATCAGTTTTAGTTCATATCTTGTAATAATTGATTCTTTATTATAATTAAATTCTACACATCTTTTTTTTTTCACAAATTATTAAGGTTATTTGGTCAGCTTAAATATATAGTAAATACAGTACTTTCTAACATTATAATGAATATAATTTTCGAAACGATTAAATTCAAAATTCAAAAATATCTTAATTCCTCGAAATAATTTTAAATATTTATTTAGTATTATTTTACAAGATATTAGAACTTAAACTATTAATTTTCTAATTATAGTAAATTAAAAGATAATGACATCATCATTATGGATAACTTAAGAAAGTTTATACGGTATCGATAGGTAATAGATGTGTGATCACTAATAAAGCAGATAGCTTTCTTCGAACGTTGTGTGTCAACTATCGATATAAAAATCTGGGGCCCAAAATTTTCGTTATATAGCATATTCAATATATCTATATAACCTATAACTTTATACGTATAACGGGATTAATAACAATGTTGAGTTGGATTCTGTTATAGTGATAGTTAAAAATTTTGTATTCTGATTGGTCGCATTATATTGAATTGTTATATAATTATATAATAAGGCCTTTTTACTATATAAACCTACATATTAAATTTCTATTACCGGTAAAAATTCGGTACTTAAAGTTTGGTTCGTTAAACCAGTGAATCCCGTATAAGGGTGTCCGTTATATCGGTCGATAGTTGACAGTAGATATATACGCGTTCGCTATTTAATACGTACAAAAGGTGTTAGATTGAAGTCCCAACATAAATAAGCATGAAGCCTTTTTATTACTAAGTAATACTAATTTATTGATAATTAATTTTATTTGTATTTATTAATTTATTTGCAATTGTTCTTTTTTTTTTAAAAAAAAGTCATATGAATGACAATCTCTATAGATTATATCCGATTTATTATTATTATTTAATATATCTTCATTAAAAAGTACATGAATCACATACGTATCCATGACGTATATATACAAGCTACTCAAACATCCAAGGTGAAGATGAATTCTCGATGTAACAATCTGCTGAATTTTGTAAAAGTGCTAGCCTTAAGGCTGTTAAATTTTTGTCCAATTCTGAATATCCATTCTCTTGAGTATGCCATTTCTTTAATCGTTCAATACACGCTAAACATTCGTCTTGGTATACGAATGACGTAACATCTTGAAGATTTCTTAAAATTTCTAGCGTATCTTGTGTACTAAAGATTATCATTTTGCGTGCTTTCCCTAATACCGATCAAAAAAAATATATAAATAAGAAATGTATTTTTAAAAATCATATAATATTCGATTGCATATTATATTTAACCTTCTTGTAATAATGGTAGTGCATTGAGTAATAAAACAGGCCAAAAACTTATGGGCGCAACCTGCGCCCTTAGCAATTCCATCAATATTGCTCCAGCTCTTTGTATTTCTCCATTCTACAATTGTATAAATAGAAAATATATAATATTATGTAGAAATATATAATATTATGAGAAATAGAATATACATATAAAATTGAATATTACCTGTTTTAATGCGTGAAATAATCTATATCTCGATAAGAACTTAATTGATACAGGAGATGCATCATCAAGTTGTATACTCTCAATAGTGTCCAGGAATGTTAGTTTACCTATAATGAAAGCAATTTTAGTCATTAAAATATAATTCAAATTTATGTGAAAATATTCGAAAAACACTTACCAGTGTCAATATAATAATCCAAAAACATACGATAGATTACTTCCAGTGATGCAGTATCTCCAGCATTTATAAAGTATACTATCGCAGATGCGTATCTCTTGTTTCGCAAAAATTTTGCTCCCATAATCTTTTAACACAAATGAAATAAATAAAAGAAAATTAAATCTACAAAAAATACATATATAGCTTGATTTATACCCTTGAAATTGTTTTTTCTTGAAGAGTTAACCCATTGTGTTTACAAATACTCAGTAATTTATTGGCTTTATATTCGTCTTCAAATGGTATCCTGACAACAAGCTTTTAATCAAATAAGAGTTAGTCTTACCATTATATTATATAAAGAAACTCTGCTCGTTTACCTGAGATATATATGAATATCCACATATTTCACAATGTTCAAAATATTTAAACGCTAACTGCCAAAGTGTGGTATGAGACACCATAGATTCGGCATAATTAAGTAAACAATATTCTCTAATATCTACATCAGGCCTGAAATTGAAATTGTTTAGTTATAAAAAAGTTAAATTACAAATAATAAAATAAAAGAAACAGTGATTATTACTGCGTTGTAATATTAAATTTTTTTTTTTGATGGGAACTTTGTGAATTAATTCGTCCGACTAAATCTAGTTTATTTAAAATATCGGACAAATGTGCAGATAACCACAAATCGATGCGCTCGCAATGTTGAATCCCCTAAGAGACCATTACCAGTTAGATATTGAAAAAAAATGGTATACTGTAAACTCTCGAAATAGTGGGCATGAGCGTTATTTCGAATTTTGGCCGAAATTAAGCTTAATTCTATCAAAATTCGAAATAACACTCAGTCGCTATTTCAAGAATTTACATTAGATGAATTTTTATTTAAACTTACTTTCTCAACTTTCCGAAAAATGAATTGAATTAATGCATCATCCAATGCGGTATTGCACGTTTTTTTTTCCTTCAATATTACATTCAAGATATTTCTGATGTAAAATACTGGTTAATAAATAAGTGGATAATACAAAACTGTTTTACATGAATTAAATAATTGTAAACTTACTCCAATTCCTGTACGTCACATGTTGGACGACGGTGATACACAAGACCTCCAAGAGCTTCTTGCCATGTCGAACACTCATCAGTTATGGTTTTTGTATGCCCACGTAATATCATTAAAATTTTATTGATCTTTCCTTCTAAAAAACCCTCACCACGAAGTTTCGTCTGGAGGTCACTATATAAGTGTATAATATTTCACCATTTATAAAAGGTAGTCAGAATAAATTCTAATAAATATAATATACTTCTGTTTATAATCAATAATTACCTAATCTTACTGAGCCATTCATGCCTACGAAGGTTGAACTCATGATATTCAAGCTCTGTAGTACGTGGTCGAGAATCCAGTATGTCTAACACAAGCTTAATATGATCACTAAACTCTGCACCACCATCTTTGATAATGCTCTCTAAATATGTTTTTGCTTGAGATGACCCTCGAAGAATCAACCTGAATAAGAATTAACTTAATTCAAGTTGAAAAAAAAATACATCTAATTTAGCTAATTTAGATAGGTTATACTTACTTGTAAAGACGAGACCAAAAAAATTCATCTCGGTAACGTTCTTGATTTTGTTCTATTTGCTCTTCTTCTTCTTCTGTTAAGGCTGTTAATGAAAATATATATAAGTTTATATAATATATATATAAAAAAAAAAAAATTCTGAAATAATTTTCTGAAAATAATTGCAAATTAAAAGATTTACCAGGTAAAGGAAAACAATGATTTATCCATTTTAAAAGTTCGTGTGAAAATTGGCCAAATTGATTGTATTCTTGTTTTGATGGAATATAAATGATTCGACATAATTCCCATACAGAAAAAATATCTTGAAATGTATCCAATTCTGAATAAATTTTATCACTTATATCATCTTTAGATTTCATCTAATCATCAATTTAAATTATTTTTAAATGACTTAAATAATATATTTATTATTCTTTACAATATAAATAAAATATTCTTAATAAATGATCCAATAAAATATCAAAATACCCCTTCAAGTCTTCTAATACGTTTTGAAATTAAATTTGAATAATCCGAATAGATGTTAGATAATTTAATCGTACGTATTCTATTTACAGAAAATAATTAATTAATTATAAAGATTCGTTTTTTTTTTTTAAGTAATTTATACATCAAAATAATCTATAATTACATGTCTTTTCGATCAACTCTAGTTGCTTCCATAAACTTTATATAAGAATCATTGTAAAACTAGACAAAATAAATAAAATAAATAAATAAGTAATTTGAAATTTTAAAAGTTCCATTTACACGCATACACTTACCGACCTCCGGTCATCCATCAAATCATTTAAAGAACACATATAAAGTTGAATATCTTGATGAATCATCTCTTCTCCAACCTGTGGAATTTTTACAGAATAAGTTGATAAGAAAATGATATGATTATCACTACAATGAACGGATAAATTTCTACCTTTTCTGCCTTTTCTTTTGGTTCCTTTCCAAAGACATAACACATCAAACCGTTTACAGAACTTGGGTTGAATTTTGCTCCCAAGGTTTGATTTGATTCAGACCAATTTATGTCACCATCGTACATAAAAAGTGGATTGAGGTGAATCTTTTGATAATTATTAATTGCCACATTCTGTTCCACTACCGCGTCTCCTGTAGAAGATACTGTTAGGTATGATTCAGCATCAAAAGATCCTTCGTCTTTCTTGTAAAATTTTGTTGACTGGGGATAAGCTATTTCATCTACATCTGTTGGGTTGAGTGTTGATTGAAAAGTGAAAGGTGCAGAAGGTAAGCGATTCTTTGAATCAGGATCAAATATAGACATTTGTACCGTATAACTCGCGTGCGTGTTAACAATACGTATAAAATTTTAGAGTCGATGTAGATATGACGACTGTGTAACATTGGAAATTACATTGCACATGACTCTGCCATTGTTATAAGATGAAAATCATTTTTTATTGTTTGTCGTTTCTAGAGTTTCTAAAATAATCGTTATAGATTAAATCGGTGAAGATACACATCGATATTTTTTTGACCCTTTTCACCGTCTGTATTATTTGCCGAATCCCAATTTCAGACTAAATTAATTTATCAAACCTTTTATAATTATACAGTATTTGCAAAATATCAATAATAATGATATGGAGATGAATAGAAGAAGTCAAAAGCAATGGTAGATGTGATGAAAGTATGACGTACAGAATGGACAGTAAGAAATGGCTCAAATTTTGGTTTTTTTTTTCCTGTAAATTAGAGTTGTGTTTAAGACAAGTTACTCAGGTTTGCGAATATTCCTATCCTAAAATTTTATTTTATTTGTATTGAGTTGGTTGGTAGCAAGAAAACATACTTATCAATAAGATATGATATCCAAATTTATGTTCTTTACTGGTTACGATATAGTCAGTAGGCAATTAATCGATGTGTTTAGATCGTTCAATATTAGTGACCAAGGAAATGAAAGCCCGAAGCCGGTTTCTCTTTGGTGTTACTTATATACAGATTTTTATAATTAACGCAATACTTTAATTTCATTTTATTCGACAAATTACTTTAATTTTGATTATTAGAATTTACATTAAGAATAAAGTTTGTTTTCAGACGTCCTAAAAATTTTCGACCTTACTTTAGAATGCTTCAGATTTCTAAAATATATTCTAAAATTCAAAAATAAATACAGTATCAACTAAAATTCGAATTTTTTTTGTTTGATTTTCGGACATGATTAATATTAAGCGACAATTTTCGTAGTATCTGTTCGAAAAATCCTAAAGTCCTAAAATGCCTTCCTTGCTAACCTCAGTTAAGAAAATTGTTTTAGAATACTCAACGTTTGATATTTAACTGTTTTTTCAAGATGAGCTATCGGGTTCATTAGAATTTACCATTGTGCAACGCTTGTTCAACTTTACAGCTTTAGTTAATGAGCAAAAGATTATTTATTTCATAACATGGGGTTGAGTCAGTAGAAATCAAGCAAATTTTTTCTAAGTAAGTTTTTTTAAAACTTTGAATAACAATAACTTAACAACAACTTAATCAAATTTAATAATTTTTTTTTTAAATGAGTTTTGTAAACTTATAGAATTTATTTAAAAAAATTTTTATTTGTCACTCAATCGTTATCTCTACCATAACATAACACGCACTACAAAATACACATAACGGAATTTTGCTCTGCTGCTCATGTGGTCAACAGCCATTACTATAGCATCGATTTTCTTTTCTTCTCTTACTTTTCTACTCAAACTTTATTCATTTATATTATTTATTTTTATATTATATTCTTTTCTGTCACAGTGGTGAGTGAGGGGTTTCAATGACAAAGCTAGACTTGCATCAAGTTAGCAGCAAAAACAAAAGAAGAAAAACAAATTTTCATTCATACTTCATTTAAATAATCATTTTCTATAATCTCATATTTAACTTACTCAATTAAACTATCTTCTCTTATTACTAATAATGATCTCATTATTTAATCAATTATTCACTTAAACTCTCTTACTCACAGTTACTTATCAAACCTTATCATCACAGCTAGATGACATAATCTTATGACAAATAATTGTCTTGTGATTTTGTTCATGATATTTCATTTGTTATTTGATTATTATTTCTATTATAATATAATATTTATTACAAAATATACATAACAGGATCATCAAGAAGATTGAGTTGTATTCTTTTTTCATTTTTTGAATTACAATAATACATTCTTATATATTGGTCTCTCAACTCTTAAAAACTCATTTTCATTAACACTTTATCTTTAGCTGCATCTACCATCTTTAAATATAATATTACTACTTTTGAATTCTATCTTTCAATTGCTTTTATTTGCATCAATGATATATATTCTCTTATAATTACAATTGTCTTTTTTATTCTTAAACAATAAGATGTAAACTATTTTTTAATTTTTATATTTTTTATCATTTGTTTTATTACTGATGAAATTATCACTACTGACATTTCTTTACTTATACTTGACAAAAATAAGAACTCATATTTGGTTTTATTTTTAAATATTTTTTCAACAATCTTACAAAACAAATTCTACTTCTTATATTTTTTATTAATACAAACTTTCTATTCACAAATAGATTATTCTTTTCTTTCTAACTTTTATTTAAACTAACTTTGACCTTCTTTTCATATCTTTTACCTTTAAATTATACAATTCTCAGAGTTTATGTATTATATAAAAGCCTATTATCACTAAAGCTAAATTTTTTTTTTTTTTTTTTTTTTTTTTTTTTTTTTTTTTTTTATTTTTATTTATATAATATCATAGTAGAAACTTTAAGGTACAATAAGAAATTTAATTACAGAAGAAAATTTCTAAAATAAAGATTTCTAAACTACATTTGTGTTGCTAAAAAAGACACCCAATGTGACATTACACCTCCTATTTCCTAATAAGTACTATAGATAATTGTTTCAAATTATTTTCTAGCTAGGATAGGTTGGAGGAAACCTTAGGTGAGAGTCAAGATATTATA
>CAJVQA010006261.1:0-15107 GCA_910591915.1 Cetraspora pellucida
ATATTATAATTATATAATATTAATATAATTATTATATAATTATTATATTTAGTAAAAAATCAAGTTTCTGTAAAGTGTTTTTATTAATTAAAACAATTATAAAAGTTTCTTTTGCCCTTTTTGTAATTAATAATACAATAGTTAAATTAACTAAAAACAGAAAATAAGAGAATAATATTATACTAGATGTTATTAGATATACATAGCAACAATAATATAATTTAGAAATAATTTTTTTTAGTTATATAATTATATCAAATTGATATATTCATATATTATTATTTTTTCTACTTATTATTATATAAATAAAAAAATAAAATAAAATGAAAAAATAAAATTTAAGTATAATAAATTGCATCAAAAAATTAAAAAATCCTTTCTGAAATGAAAAAAAGTTTTACAATGTGTAACCAAAATAAAATATTTAAAGATTACTTAGATGTTGCCTATAAATTTGTTATTTTTCCAAAAGAAGGTTCACAAAATTATTCAAAAATTTTATTACAATTAGTGATACTGAAAAACTAAGTGATGAATTATTCATTCTCCTATTTTATAGCTTTTCTTATATTGATAATTATTATATCATAGTTTCTGAATGGGCTAAATATAGTAGTCTTAAAAAATTTATAAAAATTATAACATTATGTAATATCACAAAATACTTTTAGCTTTTGATATTTGCTGCAGAATTGTATTTTTACAAAGTGCTAGAATTTTTCACCATGACATCCAATGCGAAAATGTAATGGTATATAATTATATTTTACCTTATTATTGCCTCATTCATATATAATGTTAAAACTTATTAAATAATTATCAGATAACTCAAAACTTGGAACCAAAACCTACAAATATTCAAATAACAGTCATATCAATAATTGTTCATTGACTAGCTTCTGAAAAAATGAGAGGTCATAGTTACACACATAAATGTGAATTACTCAGATTCAAATAATACTACTTTTTTAACCTGTTTTCATTTTATTACATGCATATATATTAACACTTTATGAAATATTTGATACAGTAGTTTCGGAATACTTTTATGGGAGCTTTATTATGAAAAATACCTTATAAAAATCTTGAAACTAAAGATATAATGGATCATGTTCGTAAAGGAAAAAGAGAAACGTTACCAATAGGCGGAGGAAAACAATCAGAAGATAAGGAAATACAAAACAAAATTTGCAAGAACTATTAATTAAAGTAAGTGTAATTAAGTTATACCTAAATTTGTCCAGAAGTATACTTAATATTTCTTGAAAAACTTTTTTTGATTTTGCCTGGAACTATACTTAAATTTTGCCTAAATTTTGCGTCTAATATTTTACCTATATGCTTGAAAATATTTTTTGATTTTGCTTTGAGTAATGCCCGGAATTATACTTATGTATCAATAAATACATCTTATTGCCAATAATTATAATCTGGCGAAGCATTTGTTTTTTTTTTTAATTTTGCGGGTGAAATCGAAAGATGCCCGTAAAATTTTAAACCTTTAAACTTATTTCATTTCCGACAGCCCCTTGATGGCATAGGAGAATGAACTGAAACTATATTTTGCATAAGTTGGGCGAGACCAATTTGATTTGGTGGTTTACATTACCCCCCCTCTCTCCTCCCCCCTCCCTCATAGTAAAAAAAAATTTTGTAAATAACATAAGGATTATGGGTCATTTCGGAAAAATTTATATTGAACGGAACATTTCGGAAAAAAATTTTTACTATGCAAACCCCTGAAAACCCTCCCCCCTCTTTTGAAGTGGAGATGTAATGTAAACCACCAGATCAAATTGGTCTCGCCTTATCCGGAAGGTACGATGTAACCACTAACGGGAAAGTTTTTTATTAAAGTATCTTTCTTGATACATCAAATAAATATTTGAGCTGCTGTAAATGAACTAGAAAAATCGAACTTTTTATTAATTTAAAATTTAAAATTTTTGCTATTCATCTTTTAGTATTATCACTTAATAATTGGGAATGGATATTATTTCAATTCACGTATGAAAACATGAATATATTTTATTTAAGTTAAGCTGTTAATTGAAAAAAACTATCGATTCTAGTAGGGAATCTGGGATGTTCTCTGAATGTAATTTATAATTATTATGTCTATCAGCGATCAGATAATTATAATTTGAAATTTCGCGTAACGTTATGACTGAATATGTGTCACAATGCATAACGTTTGTCACGTGATTAAAAGACATCCACGCAGTCATGTGACATACATTGGTGTACATTAGTGTTGAAATGATAAAATTATCCTTATTACTTGAGTTATAGCCATTACTAAAAAAAGTTTGGAAACCAGAATGATAAGCTTACTGTCATTTACCACCATTTGAAAATTTTATTTATTAACGTAATAAACCACATTTCCAACCTTATTTATCTCAATGACAAGCACATTTAATTCTAAACACACACCCAGGTATGAGAGCTAATAAGTTTATTACAGTATATGCTTTCTTTATCTTGCTCAGTCAAAATTTCAATATTATATTCTTCTTCTTGTTGATCCAAAATCGTAATGCTAGAAAGCTGGCTTTTATTAATTGCCTCCGAATGCGTTTCTAATTGCGCATATTTAGCAATACTATGTTTCATTTTTTCATCAGATTTAATAAATTCCATTGAAATCTCTTTATCTTTTTTCCAATTTATTATTGTATCATAAATTTTTTTTGCATTTGGTCTTTTTCCAGGGTTACTATTCCAACATCCTTCCATAAGCATTTCATAAGGTTGTGGAGTACCCTCTAAAATAGGTGGTCGCGTTCCGGATCGAATATCTAATTGAAGCCTTGCATCGTGTGACCTATTAAAAAAAGCTGGTTTTCCAGAAGAGATTTCCCACATTATAATGCCAAACGAATAGATGTCTGACAATATTTCATATGAATTTCCTTGCAAAACTTCCGGAGGAATGTAAGGTAAGTTACCGTAAACACGTTTAATTTCTAAATCTTCATCAGTAGATACCGCAATTCCTAAATCTCCAATGTATGCATTATTTAACTTATTTTGTAAAATGTTTCCGCTATGTAAATCTCGGTGAATAACGCTGTGTGAATGAATTAATTGAAGTTCGAAAGCGATATTTGACAATAAATTTAGTTTTTCACTCCATTTCATTTGTGAAACATGATAAAGGTTGTTGCGTAAAGATCCTAATGATGCTAATTGCATAACTAGAATATATTCATTCGTGTTTTCATTCACTGACATTCCATAATATTTTAAAAATGTATAGTTTTTGTTTCCGATCTTAAAGCATAAATCCACCTTTTTAGATTTATAAAGTAAATATATTAATAAGTAGTAACTTATATATCTATAATAAGAAAAAATTGAATATTTACCTCTTTTAAAAACTTTTCAATACTATTAAATACTTTAATTGCGACAGTTGGTTTTAGAAATTTATATTTATATATGCAATCCAACTCAGCGGAAAACACAGTTGCAAATCCTCCTTTTCCAATTTCTTTTATAATTTTTAGATCAGTAAATGGTATAAACGATATTGATGACCCATGTTTGTGAAACAGTTCTTTCAACCGATCATCTAAATTGTGGGGAGGCCTGGGATCTTCTTTTTCATATGCAAATTCATTTGCTTTTTGTCGCAATTCAATAACACTTGTCATATTTTCACGATTTATAAACGCGAGACATTCCATTGCATTGGGATTTCCGCCTTCAGCTGATTTTTTAAGCAACTCCGATGCTTTGTTTTCATTTTTACTGACACCTATGCCATATAGGTAGCAAATTGCACAAAAAAATTGTCCATCAGGGTCACCTCTATCAGCAGATTTTGAAAAATTTTCAAACGCCTTTTCTGGATTCTTATCAACACCTAAACCATAAAGGTATAACCATCCAAGATTACACAGCCCACCAATATTATGAGCATCGGAAAATGTTAAATACCAATAAACTTCTTTAACAATGTCAATATCATTTTTGTAGTACAATCTAAAGATAAATTGTCTAAAATAAAGATCTGCAGCCAACTTTAAAAACACTTCAGGTTCCTTATCTTTAATAGTGCCGATATTCCTTGAATAGTATTTTTCGAGGTCAAATTGTTCAGTAGAATTATTATTAGTATCCATACCATTTTCATAGAATAATCTACAATTGATACGCTCAAATTCCGAAAATTTGAATGCTTTGATTTCATCTTTATCAGTACCTATACCACTTGTGGATAAGGCTCCAACAATTAATCGACTGGTAGAATTATCAGCTTTAGCAGATTTTAAAAACCATCCAAATGCTTCGTTTCCATCTTTAGCAGTGCCTATACCAAATAAGTAGCAGATTCCAACATTAAATTGCCCATCAGAATTGCCGTTTTCAGCAGATTTTAAATACCAT
Organism: Cetraspora pellucida; assembly: GCA_910591915.1. Lineage (NCBI taxonomy): Eukaryota > Fungi > Glomeromycota > Glomeromycetes > Diversisporales > Gigasporaceae > Cetraspora > Cetraspora pellucida. The sequence continues at coordinate 4,396 of CAJVQA010006261.1, forward strand.
TCATATGCTCTGGTTTCATCTTTAGTAATGCCTATACCCTCTTTATAACAGTGTCCAACACTTAATTGCCCCGAAGGATCACCGGATTCAGCTGAATTTAAATACCACTTATATGCCTCTTTTTCATTTTTTTTAGTGCCTACACCACCTAAATAACAATCTCCAAGAAAACGGTTCATGAAGTTACAGCCTCTTTTAGAATATTTTAAGCAAGCTTCAAATAATTCTGAGAGACAGGCATGAGGTTTGTCTAATAACTTCTCACAATGAGCGATATTATTTAGTGTTGACATGTCTAGGTTCCTTCGTAATACGTTCACTTTAAATCAGTTGTTGAAGGTTAAATGATTGTAGTTATGTCAATATTAATGAATGTGAATATTTAACGAAAAGATGTAGGCCTTATTGTTTAGTATTTCTTTTGAGACAATGATGATTTGAATTTTGAACTTTGAATTTTAGCGATTTTTTATGGGCAAAAGTAGTATTTATACATTTTTAATTGCTGCGGTTTTCCTTTGATTTTATAGATGATAATTTAACTGCTAATTATTGTATTAATTTTTTTTAATGTGTTGTCAGTAAGCATTTTGTGTTTTGCCGTTTACAATCATATATAATATCTACTATTAAATAATGCGCACCACTACGATAAGAATGGTACTTATCATCACTCTCGCAGGTTTAATACTTGATTAATGCCGACATAATATTCGGACATTTATCTCTTATCAGCCAACCAAATTTGAAAAAATTTTGAAAATCTAACTGAAATTAATTATTATGTTATATAAATCCTTCAGCAATTAGTTATTATGAGTAACACCGAGAGAAAGCATGCCAGTTACTTTCTTTGGAAGTTTATTTTTAATCGAAATCCAGTAATCAAACGCGTCTAATTCTGATAATGATTTTTGTTATTAAAACTAATATATATTAGACCTGCCGTAAATGTAATACAAATCTGCACTGTGTATATTCCGATTTTTTAATATAAATTATATAGAGATATAGATACAAACAAGATTTTTAATACTCCTACTGGTTTTTGAAGCATGCTATAGTATTTTTCTTTAATTCCGAAATCTCTCTATGATTTGAATAATATTTTGTATGCGTGTAATTACTGGATTAGAGATGCCTGCTACAAAGTCGCAATTTTGCATCTCTTTATAATTAGTTGCAACCTTTGCGGACCCTCTTTTTGCCGAAAAAAAATATAAGATCGCAGAGTCACAATTTCGAAGTTTATGTAATTATTGTTATTAATAGAATGAATATCAAAATTAATTTTACTTTTATAATGCAGATTACGTACAATTTAACAATTAGTTTTGTCATATTATATATTTTATAATGTTTTATTAGAAAAATGATTAGGTACTATATGCATAAAATATATCACAAGGCTTAATTTCATAGCTATTTTCATGATTAAAGAGTCATTGATATTTACCATTAGATAGGCAAAAGTTTCAACATTGTACCTGCAGTTACATTGTTGATAGATCTCTAAATTTGAGTTACGTTCTTAATGCATTTTTAATATATAAAAATTCACGCAATTTTATTGGTTAATTAATTATAACAATACACACGACTATTATTTCCTACAAATTTTAAAATTTTCAAGACTTTGGGCGAAGATATATTATTAACTAAGAAACCAAAATTGATGACCCTTTTTAGTTTGGTTCTACAAACCGTAGAATAAAATATCATCGATTTTGGTTGGGTGTTTGACGAAATATCATCGAAAAAAGGTTAAAACCATTTAATGACATCTTTAGCAAAATTGTAAACTTTGAATGAAGATATCATGCCAACTAACCTAAAATCAGCGAATTTTTTATTTTTATTATACTGTTCTACAGAATAAAAATAAAAAAATTCATCGATTATGGTTGTGGTTGATGAGATATCTTCGTTTAAAGTTTTAAAATAACAAATTTTTACAAGCTTTGAATGAAGATATCTCGTCAACCACCCAATCAAAATTGTTGCAATTTTTGATTTAAATTCTACAGTTCCGGAAAATCAAAATAAAAAAAATTACATCAATTTTGGTTAGGTGGGTAATGAGATATCTTCGTTCAAAGTCTTAGAAGCATTTAAGGTGACTATTTAAAATAGTAGTTATAACAAATTTTGCAAAATTTGAACGAAGATATCTTGTCAACCATCTAATTAAGATCGATAATTTTTTTGTTTTAATTCTACTCAAAATCTTGAAAAAATTAGATCTCATACAATGTAGGTCTATCAAAAATGTAACCGCAGGTATATCAATTTAGAAACTTTTACCCCAGAAAAATGTGATCACGCACTCAAGGCAGTCAATTTTGGCTATTTTATGTTAATTTTAAAATTTATGATTTCGGTACCATTCGATCCGTCTCGATGAGATGAATTGAATGGTGCCAAAATCATGTAATTCTAATTATTGGTTCGCAGGATATCACTATGCGCCACAATTGTGAACCACTGATCATATTCGTACAATTTGGTATTAATCAATTAGTCTCTCCAAGACGAATCGATTGGTATTAAAAGTATATAATTCTGAGCAGATTATTATGAGATATCGTAATTGCGCTATAATGCCCATCTTATTATTATTTATCAATTAATCAAAAGCTGGCAATGAAATAAATTAAAATGCATAATTACGTAGTTAATATGAACTAATGTTCTATTTATAAAGCAATGAAAGATTTACTATAATTCAAGCGAACCTATCTTATTATTTACGATAAAACTCAATTTGATGCAAATAATATATAGTTTATCGAAATGATACAAACATACCTTAATAATTAATTTATTTCGGAAAAATAAATATGCCCATGACCAATGAAAAATGATGTGAAAACAATTGGAATTTTGGGTGTCACACGGACTAATTTTTATGTTACACGAATAATAACATCAATATTTGGTACTGTAATTATAATTATATCCAGACCAAAATATTATTACGTCATATATAATATTGGTAGTACCCTAGCCATGGCAAAAAAATTGACAGTCATGTGACTTTGACCAATAAGTGAAAATCAAACCAATTGAATAAGTGTATGAATTAAAGTAATAAAAATTATCGTTAAAGTTAGGGTAAACTTGAAATTACGCATAAAATATATCAAAATTTAGCAAGGAATTTTTTTTGTTAGTACGCAAAAGGTTGTTTCATAAGTTAAAAACAAATGACCGCAATTTTTACGTTACACTTGATCTTGTTATATAATTGGCTGGATTCCGAAAACTCACGTGACTGTCGCTTTTTTTTCGGCATGGCTAGGGTATTCTGTTATAATATAATTTTTCATCAAATAAATTTAAATGTTATAATAAATACTAGAAACGTTATTGCTGGAGCCTAATATTTTATCATTTATTTTAGAGATGGGCAAGGTAATTACTTATTACGCAAAAAATCAAATCACATTATGCGACAATTTACTAATAATATATACTTACGACTAGGGATGCGGTAGAATTATCTCAATGATAGTGACACGAGCGAAACGGCGAGTCAGTCGCTTCTCGACGGAATATGTTATGTAACCTACGAACGGCTTAGTAAGAGGCGGTTAGATTTGGCGAGTGGTATATTTATGATCGTAGGTTTTATAATAGAATGAAACAGGGAATTATTAGGAGCGAATTTTATGATAAGCACAAACTGAATTGTTCTTGTAAGGCTCGAAGCCTTTATTATATATTATTCTATTACATATGCGTTCTTTAAGGTATTAAACATATTAAAAATATTATCCCTATTATCCCTTATATACCTCTGCAATGTCCTTTATTACTTAAAACCCGTATAACCTGTTAATAATCGTTTTTATCCATTTCCCTCATTGCCCTTATTCCCTCTATTAGTTATAAACGACTTTTAGGATCTTTATGCCCGGTGTCATGTTTTACAGCTCACAATAGTCGTCACATTACCGTACCTATAGCAAGTAATATAGTAATAGAAGCACATCTAAAATTTTGTCATATGATTTTCATAAATTACATAAATCGATGAAATGACATTTTTAAAAATATTACCTAAATGATTAGTTAAAATACAGTACTCTATGTTTCCCATGACGAAAATAATTGCCGAAGTTTTATGAGCTAAAAAGTATCAAAAACTAACTTCTCCTTATAAAATAACATGCTCTTGAACATAAGTCATTATTTTGTCTATTTTCGCTGCATTATTTTCAGGTTTGCAAATTCACGATCTACAAAGTGTTTCACTAGACGTGACTGAACGAGAATTTTCTGTAAAATCAAATTTTAAAAGGTTGGTACATTATCAAAATAATGAAGAAAACCAAAAAAACTGGTTTGCAGTATGTAGATTCACCTATTAATTCATATATTCAAGCTATTTACTTTCATCAATACTTATCATTACACTATCTTTTTTATTTAATTGAATTCATTTTTTTTTTATATAGGGATTATTTGAGTTTGGTGCTGAAAAAAGGGACAAAATTGACAAAAAAAAATCACTCACAAAAAATTAATTATCTCATGAACTATCGATCAGAATCACATACTTTTGGTACCATTCATGAGATAATTAATTTTTTGTGAGTGATTTTTTTGTCAATTTTATCAGTTTAATCTATGATTTAACTAATCCAACCGACAATAGTACAATTGATATTATATTATTGTATAATTGGTTCATAACTAAATTTTGTAATAGGTGAGTAAACGATTCTTTATTTTAATAATACATGAATAATTAAAAATAAAATACCTATATAGTATTTTATAAAGATAGATAAAGTTTAATATATAAGCAGATAATAGGATTACGAGTTTAGTAGCAAGTAATGTATTTAGTAGTAGGAACATAATTTAATGGATACTGGCTATTATAATAACGTGTTTTTTAGAAGATATAAATTTGTAAAGGCAATTTTATTGTAACATAAATTTTACACCAATGATTTGCGTGACATCTAGACCGACTGATATGTTACTCAACAAAATGCAGATCATTTTTTGAACAGCCAATCAGAATCGGGATTTTGTGTACGAACACCAAAATCGAATTGAACCATCCACTTTGTTTCACTACATTTCTATTAGTAGTAATTCAAGTTAAAATTCTTTCAAATGGCAAGATTTATAAACCCTAACAAATTTGTTTAAATTGGAACTTGTACCTTGTGATCGTAGCTTGTAACCATTTCTAAAGTTTGTAGTTTTTAAACGGGCTTGGTAAGTTTATAAAAACCAAATAACAATCGAATACTATATATAAAAGGTTGAAACGAAATCCCAACTTCAAGGCCGCATTCTGTTTAAATTTATTATATATCTTGTTTTAAATATAATTATTAGACTATGATACTTTATGTCTCGTAAACGTGGTTTCTTAAAAAGAAATCCTTGAAAGCAGCATTCAAAAAGACCTACTGTTGCAATTTACTATGAAAAATGAGCTTATCGTATTGTCGTCTCGGAAATCGGCGAGTCTGTCGCTAAACTAAGCCAACTCTCGTGTAACCTACGGCGGCTAAGTCGAAACAGGCGTGTTAGATTTGGCGAGTGGATTGTCGTCCGTAGGTAAGTACTGGTCTCTTCTCTTGAGTCTTCCTTCAACCTACTCTATTCTAATTCTTATCTTCTTTATTGTCTCAACCGGGATTTCACTACGTCGAATCGGGGTTGGAACTCTTCTATTTTTCATTACGGTTTACTAGGCACGTGACTATGGCGAGTGCTCAATTACGGGTTTGGTTGTTCTTGGGGGGTAGCGTTAGTACTGGGATTTATCGATAGTTACTGGGCTTTTATGGGACAAGACTTTCACTTTAATTATGGGTCTGGTAGGTAGTTTATGTTTCGCAATTGGAATCGCTCCCCTTTGCCTGGGCGAATTGCCCTTTATTTATAATAAACTGCCTTGTCTATTTACATTATGGACTTGTCTAGCATATCGAACATATCTAATTTATCATATATCACACTTATGCGATATAGCAGATATATCAGATATATCGGACATATTTGATATATTTGACATACCTGACATTCGGGATCTATGTCACGTGTACAGGTCACGTTTTCTGATCTCACAGCATGAATGTCGATCATTCACAGTGAAAAATTTACCCATGTGATCTGTGTGACAAATCGTTGTCTGGTAAGTTACGGTTATAAGGCCGTAACTTACTATATTACTTAGTTACGGCAAGTTACTGTACGATCTGCTACATCACTACTGTTGGGTTCGGAAGATTGCGACTCTGTCGCTCCACAATTCAAAATCTCGCGTAACGTACGACAAGTAACTTTTTCGAAAGAGGGTGTTAGATTTAGCTGGTGGGTGATTAAGGCTTTCGGTTACTTTGGGTCAACGAATACAAGTGGGTAAGTCACGTGATATAAAACTCGAACGAATAACGAAGTTTATGCATTTTACAGGGTTTGTACAGGGTTTAGTGTTAGTATTTTATGATAGACGATATAATGTATTGGGACTTGTTATTTTAATAAAGCAAACGAAGCGTACTGCTCATAAGGGACATTTCGGCCTTTATTTATAATACTGAATTCGTCGCTCACAAATACGACTTTACACTTATTACCTATTAAAACTAATTAAACCTATTTACAGTGATTTATGTTATATCTTTAAGGATGTGTAATTTGTCTTCACATCCTCCCCTTATTCCTTATCTACCTCTTTGATCCAAAATACCTTTTCCGATCATAAATGTAACTTATTGCACTTATTGCATTTCGTGCATTTTTCACGTGATCGGTCACGATATTCCGGTATCACACTACTTACGACTAATAAAATGCAAAATTGTCACATTGTGTGATTTAACTTTTTACGTAATAAGTAATTACCATGCCCATCTCTAATTTATTTATTGTGGATTTCGGATTTATTTTTATTATTTATACGAATTTGTGTTCTTTATGCAAATAAAGGTTCGCCGTTTTTTTTTCTTTGGCATATCATTGGTGATAATGTTGTTATGCGAAAAAGTTTAGGCCGAATACATCTACCTTGCATTGTTTCGGGGGTGCCTAATAAATTATTTCACTCTAATTTTGACAAAGGTAACAGGAGGAACCGTCGATGTTACACTACTGATTCTTCACTCATAAAAAAATTATTTTACTATACCGATTATTCAACTACTATAATCCCACACCATTTTTATTATAATAATATGGTGTGGATTAAAATAATAACATGTACTAGTGGAATGATCGTATTGTAAAATAATTTTTATATATATTGCACACCGGACGAAGGATCAGTCGTGTAACATCGACGGTTCCTCCTGTTCACAAAGGTACTCGTGGAAAATCAGGACAATAAAAGCCCTTCGAACAAATAAGTAATGAAGTATGTACTTACACCTTTTTCTTTAACATTCTGATCCATGCTTTTAATTTATAATCTGTCAAGTCTAAGAACTATTTTGTATTTCATAGTTTACATATCACGTTCAATGAATAAAGATATAAGTGTAAAAATGAGAACAGTGATAATTATCAGTATGCACTTCTCACCTGTACTGTAATATTATGTATATGCAAAACGCGTTATACAATTTTACATTTGAGAAAACTATCACCTATAGTGAGCTTGTCAACACAATTTGTACGTTTAATTGAAGGGCACTATAACGTGAAGATTCAAGTGTTCATGGGTTACAAGGTTTTTTTTTTTTCTGCGAATAGAAAAGTTCATTTCGTTATTTACTAATCGCGAATAATAAATAAATATCAAAAAAATGTGTCATAAGTTCTTTAACCACAAGACAACGTATGATGGTTTTTTTTTCTTAGATATAAATTTCATTCAAAAATTTTCTTTAGTCGATCAATATGTAAAACTAGATTGTTTTTATGATAGTTCAATAATCTTTGAGCTACCGATTAGATTATGAAAAAATAATCTATTTTTTTATTGCTAACGAACTTTTAAACAATTTAATTAATTTCTATATTTGAAATTACATCTGTTGAATATTATCTATCAAAAACTTTCTTATAAAAGTGATAATACAAGTTTCAATACATTCTGTAAAAGTACGATGTCTCATCGAAGACAAAGTCAACAGCTAAGAATGCATTGGTAAAACACTTTATGTTTTAGAAAAAGCTTTTCTTCTGAAAGTGATAATACAAGTTTCAATACATTGTGTAAAAGGACGGTGTCTCATCGAAGACAAGGACCAACACCTAAGAACGCATTGGTAAAACACTTGATGATTCTTTGCTGCTTCAAGTTCTTGTTCAGTAATTTCGGCAGCTTCATCTGAAGATGCTTCAATCTCTTCAGGGGCGATAGTTTCTAGATCTTGATAAGGCAAATTAGCCGAAGTTGAGGTATCGATGTCGTCGTAAGCAAGATCCGAATTTTCGGCAAAAGCATTCACAGAGACAGAACTAGCGAGAATAATAAATGTGATAGCAACAAGAAAGTACAATGCAAAAGTTATGTGACGAGACATTTTTATTCAATAATTGCTAATTGCTCTTTGTTTTCGAAATTTTAGAACAAGGTTGTTTCTATATCCTTTTATATATATTTTACCATTCTTTTTTAAACTTGAACTATTTAAACTTTTATCAATTTCTCATAGAAGCGAAACACTTTTAAAATGATTTGATTACCTTTGTGGCTAACGATTAAGTTAGATGATGATACTTAATCAAGCTCTAGTCAAAATTTTTTTGATCTAAATCTAATGGAAATTAATGTAGTAGTTTGGTGTTGTAGAAATATTACTCTATCAACAAGTGTAACTACGCATTATTAGGCTCTTGTACCGACAGATCCGTTTAAATTTATGCAACTGTTGTCGTTTAAACATGTTACATATTATCAATTCTCTTAAACTAAAAACCCATCTGAACCAGTTATTACACATTACGACTGCCGTCGCGACAGGACACTCACATACCATGCATTTTGGGTAGGGTGGGCAGGATCGATATAACCAGAACGAAAGTCGGGGTCGCAGAAAAATAAAATTGACTTACATCATTTTCATTGACTATATACTATGAATTAATTACCTCATACTTACTTACTAATAAATACTAATCATACTCTATCAATGATCGCATTACTAATTGACTCACACTTACTAAAGAACACTAATCATACTCTCATCAATGATCGCATTATTAATTACTTCTTCATCCTTACTAATGAATACTAAATTATACCCTCATCAATGACCGCATAACTAATTGGCTCATAATTTCGTTCGATCAATTCTTCGGAAAATTGCTTTCGAAAACTTTTCAAATTTATTTAGTATTATTATTATTCGAGTATCACCGTATTGTCTCGAAATAATGTTCAGATGGTTATTTCGAGTCACAATTTCCAGAGAGATAATAATTAATCTTAACGGGTTAAAAAAAAAAAAATTATCGTTTGTATTCGTCAAAATTAATTCTTATCTCTCTGGAAATTGTGCTTCAAAATAACGCCCAGGCGCGCAATTTCACAACAATATAGTAAAGAAAAGCTTTCTTAATTATTATTTTAAGAGATAGAACCATATTATTAGTCCAGAATAAATCGTTAAATATATACTTAATTACTAAATATTAATCGCAAATAGATTTAAAATGAATTGTAAAATTTAAATTAAACATCGACATCGAATTATCGAATATACAAAAAATACACTTTCCGAACTCAACCTATTATAGATGAAAATTTCACGTCGTTATCTCCAGGATTCATTATAAAGAAGTAACCTTGGCTGTAATTGGGTTTGCAAACGCATAAACCAAATTAACGCAAATAAATAATTCAATAGAAGTTATAAAAGATTTTAATGTTCTAAACAAACTCAACTAATACAAACTGAAAATTTCACGTTCATGTCCGGCGGATAATTATAAAGTAGTAAGCTTCTATTTTAAAGACTAATATGTATTTATGAACTAAATTAACAATTCAATAGAAGTTATAAAATTAGTGTTTTAAAATATACTCACGATTTAAATAACGAAAAGAAGAGTTTTGTAAAGATATTTATTTATTCTCGTAATATAAGTTAAGAATTTTTTTTACAAGCCTAAGAACTTACATAGTATGAATTGTGGTCGTTCGTTTATAATGTTTTATTGTTTTTCTACATATAAGACCACCTTTATTTTGTGACAAAATATGAGTTAAAAATGAAAAGAAAAAATTTTTTTTTGTTTTCTATAATGAACTCAGTTCTTATAGTAAAAATTTTAAAAGAATTTGTTAAAAGATCTTTATAAAAATAATTTATTATGCTTCTATACCACTCTATAAATTCGATTAAAAAGGTTTCTTATTGAGTAGGTTCGTTACAAGGAGTTTCGATATACGTAAATAAGGTCAGAAGGCGGGATTTGTACTGTATGTCTAAATTTAATAAACATTCTCTTGGATGAGAACGAGAACAGCCCTAACCGGTTTTTAAAAAACAACTATGAATGCATTTGGGTTACACTATACCCTATAAAAAATGGTGCATGGAATTTCTGGTCAAACACGGGTACGTGACAGTACGAGAGTATACAGAACTATATAGAATATAACACGGGATGGTGCACGGGAAAACGTGCACTGGACACGTAAAAAGGCGCGAATTCCGTGCAACAGTGCACGTAATGGCGTGCTTTTTTACGTGCTTTCCCATGCAATTTTCCGTATAGTTACGTATGTGGCC
>CAJVQA010006262.1:0-15107 GCA_910591915.1 Cetraspora pellucida
AACTAAAGTAATAAAAGTAAGAAAAGTAAGATTTCTCTTACTTTTCATGTGACCAGTTACTCGGGTAGGTGACGGGACCTAATTTCGACGATCGGTCACGTGAGGCCGTGACCGATTTCGAGGCTCACAATACGTGATCAAAAAGTACAATTAATTATTCTAGTTAGGTTGGTTAAAGTCCGCGTTCCGTTATATAAAAGAATTAATTTTTGGACTTCTTTTGCGGCACCCAATTATTACTTTACCAAATAACAAGCAAAATTTCACGTAATAAATATAATAGAAACCACAGAAATGTCTTTATAAGACGATAAATATTTTGCAAATGTTAAAAGCATTATTCATGTGGTTCTTCATAAGTAATTATGAATCAGATTCAATATGTCCATGCCGAATCAACACAAAGACCAACTCTAGTGAACTTTTAATAACTCAATTATTTCGAACATCACATCTTTATAAGTAGAAGTAGTAAATCCCATACTTATTTGTAAGTATATAACTCATACAGGGGTCATCAAAATTCCGGGTCGGAATACCTCAGAATCATGATCGGCAGGGCCGTAATTAACCAATTTTGCCCAAGATCACTAAAAGTTTTACTAATGAAGTCATGGCCCACTCATTAAGTAAAACTGCCCAGCTAATAATTTTGGGCTAGGAAAGGTTGACTTGGATTGCTGATTCGACCCTGAAATTTGGTGATCCCCCCGTAAAAAATCATATTGATATATACGTGACATATTAGTTGGTTTTGTTACATTTTCTTGATAATACGAGGAGGTGTAAAGTCTACAAATAAGCACCAAGATTTTTTGCATTAAGTTATCATACATATGCATAATCTTATCTACAGTAGTGATCGTACCCTAAGATAGAATAACCGGTTAACCGTTAGGTTACCCGGATATCCGAATTATAAAATTGATTAACGGGTTAATATTTAAAATATCCGGTTAACTTATCCGGTTAAAAGACTATATGATATATTCCCCAGTTCTTATTTATACTTCTATACTATCTTTTCACGCTTATTGCCCAGATTTCAGATTCGGGCTGATCCAGAGTTTTTATATTTCTTTTTGATTATATATCTTTTTTTTTTTTTTTTTTTACTTTTTTTAATGATATATAAAATTTTAAACTATTAATGTTAACGTTAATAACGAAAGGTAAAAATTGTTGGCTAAAAAAAAAGAGAGAGAAAATAGTGAAAGGAAACGTTATAATTGTAATAAAACTAAACATAATGAAATACGCAAACTTAAAATATATGTAATTTTAATAACATGTAAATTTCACACGTGTGATATATAGTGCCAACACTGAAAATTTAGCTGTCGTTATTGAACTTCAATAGATTTTGCATGAAGTTTACTAATCAAATCGATGCGCATATTATCAAAGCATCATATTGAATCATATACAAATTACATGTAATTTTAATTCCAGAAACTTATACAAACTTACATAAAATTCCTAAAATTACATAAAATTACGGCAATTTTCCCAACCCTAATTTCACTTAATGGACGACCACAATTTCATTAGTAAAAAATTTGCCTAATCGCAGTAATTACATTAACCATTTCCTTGGTTAAAGCTTTCAATTTTTGTAAGATGATTCCAAATATCATTATTATCACGCATGTTATAGTTATTTTTAAAAAGAGTGACTTAAAGAAAATTTTTTGGTACGTAAGCAAAAGATGAAATGGTATGCAAATAAATAAACAAATTCTAATTAGGAATTAGCTGAATATGTTAATCAGGCTATATATTATATTAATGCTGGCCAGATGTTATAGTAATGCCGGCCAGATAATCTTATTTTTTGATCATATTAAAAATCCCGCGCGGGCTCTAAAAAAATCCTGTGTGGGCTCTAAAAAAATCCTGCGCGTGCCCATCTCTACCTATACATCACATGCCTAATAGAGCCGTTCCTGGTTTCGCGCGACTGTGTCGCGCAGCTATCTTATATATTTTTGTCTCTCATCGAGGAGTATTACACAAACGAAAATTAGAGGTACTATGAAATACAATTATGGGTGTTCTGTCCCTTCCGCTTTCGTGCTATACATGCTAACGGTGCAGAGATCGAGAGTATCGATCGAAACCATAATGGATTTTCTTCCAAATGCTATTTCTAAATACTATTTCTAACGTGCAGGGTAGGATGAAAAAAACCAGATAATTCTATCTGGAAAAAACCCTTACTCCCTGTTGATTACTATGTTAAGTACACCAAACAAAATTTCTCTTCGTGCTTGTCATTTCGAAAACCAAATTTTCTTCGTGATGCCGCATGTAGAATCTAGGACAAATGCTAAGTTCGTTAGTACAAAAGAAATTCTTTCTCATGACTGTCGTCTAGTGTTGCGGGCGAAACCCAAAAAAGGAAATTATGACAATAATTAATAATCAAGTGCATTGTTATAATTTCCTTTTTTGGGTTTCGCCCGCAACACTACTGTCGTCCCGACAGGCCACCCCTACTTCAAACTAAGACATCTTTCTCCGTGACTGTCGTCCCGACAGGCCACTCTTACTGCAACATTAACATTTTTCATCGTGACTGTCGTCCCGACAGGCCACTGAAACACTATTACGACTGACAGACTGGTCAAATTTAAAACACAACTAAGACCAATGACTATCATCTCGCCTGGCCCTACAAGCTAAGTCCTTAAAGCACTGCCGTCTGCTAAACGAGGGTTGGGTAGGGCGGGACGAAAAAACCAGACAAAGTCGGGTTAGCATAAAAAACAGAAACTATTCTCTTTGGGAACAAGCCTGTTCCCCTTAAATACTGCCAATGATTACTAATCGACAAAATTACGTCACTAAACGTCGAAAAAAAAAGTCAAAGATCATACGACAACTCAATAAATCAATCAATCAATAAATCAAACAATAATCGATCAAGCATAGATCAAACAATAATCGATCAAGCATAAATCACTTATACAGTGGATCATATGATTCAAGAACCCGTGATCGATTCGAGACAAAATGCTGCTCCGATACTTTCGTATCGGGCAGCTATTAGTTATCATACCTGCTTTAGCAAAAATTTCAGGTATAGTAATAATATCTCGTGACATTAATTTGTAATACAATATAATCATCCCGTGATCTTGATATAGAGATAAGAAGATTATACAAAAAGATATATTCCGATTTTTCAACTGTGCCTTTGGTTTACGGGCATTACATCGTACACAGCCGGATTCGAACATCATGTTATCTCCGTAGAAATAACATGACCACATGCTCTAACCGTTAATCCAAATCAGAATGATTACCGAATTTTTTAAATGTACTCCTTATAACCATATATAGGTACATAGCAGGCTTTTTTGTGATTGGATGATAGACCGGAATGTTACACGGTATGTTCTACATACCGATACTAGAAACTGGAACCCCGGAAAAATCTAGTTTGTGATCAAATTTTTCAGGGGCGTTACAGGCGTAAAATGCTTAAATTACGGTATTGACATTGATGTTATAAAAGCATCAAAATTACAATTTCGGTCATCAAAGCGTATTTGAAGTATGAGTTTGTCGCTTCGCTCCGGACAATTAGTGTAATGTTTTGCATTACAAAAATAGATCTGTATCCACGAATTGTCAAAACTTGGATACCAAACTACGTAATATACAGTATACATGCAACAAGATTTCGTATGATCAACCACAAAGTTGAAACTTTAATATAATGATAAATAATAATAGAATTTTACCTTTCTAATTAAATGTAGTATATGTATTACTGCTTATTAGAATGTCTACTAGAACCCTGAGCTAATATATAAGTCAGATCTATGTAGTGATCGTACCCTAAGATAGAATAACCGGTTAACCGTTAGGTTATCCGGATATCGGATTATAAAATTGATTATTCTGTACGATATACATACATGTCTTTGGTTTGTACAATTTAGTTCAAAAACTACAAGTTTTGACGTCAAATATCTCCAAATATACTCATACTTATGTTTATTATTACATATTTTATCAAGTCATTACATTCTTCAAACAACTGCAAAAATTTCTATCAATTAATTAGTTACAATAATTATTCAGTAGGAAGAAAAACTTGATTAATAAATAATAATTTTAAAACCCGTCATAGTAAACTTTCGCTGTAACTAGATTTATAAACGATTCTCTTCAATCATGAACCAAATTAACACAAATAAATAATTAAAACGAAGCCATAGAAGGTTGCAGAATTCTAAATATATACTTACGAGTTAAAAAACAAAAAAAAAACCAGTACCCAAATACAACTCACCTTGTTAGAGTGAACTCTTGATGTAATAGAATTAATTATATAATATTTTCGAGCCTATGGATTTCACTATAGCGTGAATATGTTGTTTTCTTGTTTTTCTACATATGAGCCACCTTTATTTTTTTGTCGCATATGAATAACAGCATATGTTTACAGTTAATTTTCGTATAATGAACTGACAGTTCTTATAATAAAAAATTTTTATGTTCATTATAGAAGTAGTTTACTATTTCCGATGCCAGGCTCTAATAAATATTTTTTAAAAATGTTTATTATACTGTTATAGAGCATAGATGCGTTCATTATAAAAAGGTGAGTTGCAAGAATAACTGCGCCCTCCATTAGTGATTTACTGACCCGATTTTATAAGTTTTTTAAAGCCTGAAATCTAGTTTTCTCTAAACATATTTGCATAATTTTATATACATTTGCATATTATACATGATATATTACTTTATACTCAGTTGTACTCACATGTTTGCTAATTTAATTTATTATACTCTATTACTTTACTAAACCATACACCACTACGTACTATTCGTATTACTCACAATAGCATATACATATTTTTATATCTTAATAATAAACTGTATATAATATTAGAATCTGAATTGCGAGCAGTAGAGGGTATATCCGGATATAACCGTTATCCTCTTATTTTATTAGGGTATAAACCTGGTTATTAGATTTTATTAAAGGTTATATCCTTTCAGGTAAAAAGGTTAACCGGGTACAATCACTAATCTACAGCAATAATAAGGATATTTTCATTTAAATCATCTAAATTTCATGATTTCTTAACATCTAATATGTCGACATGGTTTAGCTAGGAGCTTTAATCTCAAATACAAACAACGTTATATAATCCACTATAATAGATACTTTTTTTGGAATTGGTTCCTAAGGAATTCAATTCGTTTACTATAGAATCTCTTTCTTGAAGAGAAAAAAGATTGAAAAAATTGTTCATAAAGGTCTATAATTATTTTTTTTTCAAGACTATTTATGAACGTATTATTGTACATAACATATTTCTTATGCATATTAAATAGCTTTGGTTCATACATATACTGTAGAAAAAGTCTTGTATCCAGCGTTCGAAAGATATGTGCCAGGTGATGAATATTTTTCTGATCATCTTCGTAGAGAATATAAATTACAGTAGTTAGAGAAATTTTAAAAATTTTGGAGAATATGAAAGTTACGGATAAAGATTTCCAACCACTTTTTGAAAAAACCATGAATATTAGTCGTTGGTTGTTTTATAATTCCATTGTCATAGGATTGCTATATTGTTAGATTAAAAGATTCTTAAATAAAATGTTTATAACAATTATTGCCATTGCACTATACCAACCTTTGTTGAAAAATAGGCATTCGATAGCCATGCTCGCGAAGAAGAGAAAAAAAACTTCCTTCACTCAAGAAACATGTTATTCGAAAGAAACTTGTTGAATAAGGGCGGAATTTGCTGAAATCGCCCAACAGTCCCTAGACAGTACGTTTAATGTCAAGATATATTCATTATACAGATTTTTGGGTTTGTTTTTTAATGATCATTTTTTTAAAAAAATTTTTTTTTATTACTGTAGTCCATAATATAAAGTTATTAAAATTTAATTTAAATTTTTTTATCACTTATTAAATTCTTTTCATTTTGCTATTTTTTATAGAACGATTATAGAGGTATGTGTTCTCGGATAACATATGAATGTTGCCAAGAATTCAGACTTTCAATATATAGCGTACTGGACAAATTTTTGATCAGTGATATATAGCAATAACTCGTAATTGAAGTTCAATTACGTATTATTGTATGTTATACTTATAATTGAAATTCATAGGCAGAAGTTCATCTGATTGGCTAATAAATTCAATTTAATTTTACATATTTATACAGTTTAGAGTACTTCTTAAAAAAACGAGAACCAACCATAATAAGTAAAAAAAAACATATAGAAGGTTCATTAGAGCTGTAGGACTCCATAGTCAAAAATAAGATTTAACGCTCGTTCGTTTAAAAAATTATCTTAGTAATAGGTTGATTTTATCGGGTTTTGAGAAGTTATTACTATACTAACTTTTTTAGATTGATGAGAATTAGATCTTATTTTTGGTTATGGTGTCCTACAGATATAAAGAAACCTTCTATACAGCTTCTTTTATTTCATTATGATAGTTTTCGTTTTTTTAGAAAGTTGAATTTATTAGCCAATCAAACAAACTTCTGCCTATGAAATTGAAAGCCGAAGTCTTGGCAGCACTCGTACGTATACCCTATAATGTTGTGGCTTGTACTGAAATTTGGGGGTCTCTATTTGGACCTATAAAATCCACATATTAGGCCCCCACAGAAAAAGGAGGGATGGGCAAATAAAAAAATCAATATTTTGAAGAATCAGATTAGAATAAAATTAAAAAATATAATTTTTTGCCCTATTTCCTCCTTTTTCTGTGGGGAGTCCCATATACTCTTTTATTAATAATACTACTCCAAATCCTAATCTAACTATAAAAAAAGACCAAAAAAAAAGGCCCAAAATTTTATAACTTTGTGAGAAAGTAGATCACAAACCTATTTTAGCATAAACTGTCATATATAATATTTTAATTGACTGATTTTCATCGGCATCTTATCAGACCACTCCAGCTATGATGAACGCTACGATGAACGCTCAGATGACGAAACTCGTGATGATGACGTCAAATATAAATACCAAAAATTACGTGCAAAACTTTAAGCATTTTTGTTGAAAGAGTACTAATTAAAGTAAATTATTACCTGTTTTATGTAAGTTTCATCGCAAGTATTTTTTTACACGTAATTGCGTTAGTGAAACGATCGTCATATGAATGTCGAATAGACAAATGTTTTGTATAACGGTCATGATGACCTATAACATCTAATTCTTAGATTTTATAATAATTAACATTAATAAAATATATACGTATTACAGTATTTTAATAAATTAAATAACAAATTTTTTCAAAAAAAACATTTAGTTTAAAATGTAGTTCAACTGAATAATGAGAAAATTTTTGAAATAAGTTAATGTAGAATTACACAATTTCAATGATTATAAAAAATTATCCAATTTCAAATCATTTCTTCGAATCTCTGCAGAACGGGTGATCCTTTAATAGGTAAAAATTATATTACGTATTAATCAATTGATTATAAGGTGAAGTCATCTATACTACAAAAGATCCGTATATTCTCCATAACCTACATATTAAATTACTTAACAGAGCCTATATTTTTATTAATTTTAAAATTTTTAATAATATTAATAGTATTTCATCGTGATTGTTACACGAAAAATTGCCCATTTCAATCTTTTATATGGGATTATGTATAGATTTGATCTACAGCTACATAGCAATGAAACGGACACAATCCTTGTCTGATCATCTTATATAAACCGAATTTTATTAATTTTTGACTATTTAACATCAAATATTACTATATAACGTTAAATGTTAACTCCTTAATATTTCTTAATTAATTTTAATGTTTCTTAATATATGGATACAAAACTTATTCAAATAATTATTACACGGATTTGTGAGCATAAACACATGTACTTATTGGGTCATAAAAACAATTTTTTCAGGTAAAAATTACTTTGTAAAGAATCATTCTAGCCTTTTTTGGGCCCACCATCTATAAAGATTGATTTCGGTATCATTCTTTTCTATTTCTCCTTCACTTATTTGCCACAATTCCATGCAGTTTTTTTGTGTAATTCCCATATGTTCAATTATAGTTGAGCTACATATCTCACGAAACCACATGTCAAGGTTTATTAGGAGTGTTATTCCTGTAGGGCCACCTCTTGGTCCTATTAATACAGGTTTTACGGCAGAACGAATTTCAGTCAATTGATCTATATTATATAAAATATAATCAAGTTTTGCGCAAATTTTTCCGTTTAGACCTCGAAGTTCTTGAGCTCCAATGACTATGAAAAATGATTATATATTAGCTTTTAAACAAGATTTATTTGAAAATGAGAAATTTGGTGATATCTACAATTATCTATTATCATTTTAATAGTAGGCGTTGTTTTTTGAGGAAACATGTCACATTCAGAGATTTCTATCCAACCTCCACGTTTTGTTACTCTAAATAAATTATATATTAATTATCAAAAAAAATTACATAATTAATTTATTTAAAAATTACCTGGTTATCTCTAAAATTCCTTGCTCCCATTCAATATCAGTAATTTCACAAGAAAAACCAGCAATTCTTGTAAAGTCAAATTCATCGTCTTCAAAAGGTAGTTGAAATAAATCACCTTTTATTATTTTCACATTTGGTGGAAACGTACACGGTGAATATGGGTTCAGTTCAGCACCAGTAAATTCTGATTTGGGGTATGCATTTGCCTTAAAATAAGAGATTTAAGAGGAAAGCAGGTGATGATAATTATATTGGTGTTATACATATCTACATAAATAATGTCTCACCATTTCTATAAGCCAAGAGCCAAATCCACATCTAATTAAATATTTTGCAAAATATGCGATATATTAAACTTTGCTATTTAATTATTGAAAAGTTATGATCGAAAAATATATTACCCAACTTCCAAAACTTTTCCATTCGTTGCCAAAATATCTTCCAACGGTGACGAAAATGCACTTCCCCATACGGAATTTGCAACAAAATTATGTGTCATATGTATTTCGTTGGCAGAAAAATTCGGTGTAGTACCATCATCTAATCGAATTTGAGTTTCTTTCAAAGATTTACTACTAAAGGACTGATAACTTTTTTCACTTGTATTGCTTGGTTTCTTTTTTAACGCCTTGTTTTTTCGAACTTTTGTGTTAACATTGCCCATTTCTTTTTTTTCATAAAATATTGAATGTTGTATGTTAGGTTAATTTATCAATCATAAGAGGAAACAAAAAAAAAAACTTTCAAATATACTGACACTATTTATAGGATAAAATCGTTGTACAAAGTCAAAATATTTGGAAAATATAAATTCCGATCATGAATTTAAACTTTCAACTTGATTACAGCATAGAATATTTAACATTTACAATGATAACCAAACAGAGCGATCTTAGGCACGCATGTATGCAGATTTTGTAACGCTTACCATTATCGTTATTATATAGGTTTAATTTTTACGAAATTAACCAAATCAAGAATTTTATCGTTCCATCAAAGAATATGCACAGACATCATGAGGTATGTTATAATTTTAATTATGTAAGATTTATTAATTCTATAAAAACTCAATGCATTTTCTTTTTATAGTCATTACATGGAAATTCCCATAAATATTATCCTGCCAATTTTTAAATTTTATTAATTATTTTTTTCTATTATAATTATTTTCGAAATCTATCATTATCAAACTATATATTAAAATTGTTTTTAGTTAAGTATTTATTAATAATATTTATGTTCTCAGTATTGTTCTTGGTACTGTTCTTTGTACTATTCTAGGTACTGTTCTCGGTACTTAGGTACTTAACAATTATAGTTTATTCCACAAAAAAGATCTAATGCTAAATGTAACATTTGAAACATTAATTGATTGAACATTCGACAATAATGCATTATAATGTATTAAACGACATTATTTGTTAAATATGGCACACTCACCTTTTCTCCGAAGAAGTGTTTATTGGTTTGTGCGTGCATATTCAATAAACACGCATGCATGTAACGTCACAATAAAACATCAATTATGTACATACATGAACACTTAATTAGAAAGTTTTAACAATGATTCGAATTTAAAAGTCAAAAGTTTGTTATTGTTTGAGGTCTTAAAATTACTAATACTAAATTAAAATAATTGTTTCAAAAATGCTAATTAACGGATCGGTCAATTAATGACCCCGGTTAACTAACAGCCCAGCTTGTGTTATGTAAGACTTTGATTCGACACTGATAAACTTTTGATTTAGAACGCGATTAGTATACATGTTTTAGGTGAAAACGAACTTAAGTGTATTTGAATTTCCTAGTTAGATTAGGGTTAGGGTATGGAAGCAATAGCAGGCTTTATTGCGATTGGCTGATTTTCGCAGATCAATTTTCATAATAAAGCCTATTAAAGTAATGATTTTCCGTCACAAGATTGAATTTAGGAGAGGTAAGACAAAAAAAATTAGAAAGTTCACGCCTTACTTTATAAACTGCCAAAGTAATTCGGAAGTTAGATGAGAGGAGTGTTATGTCTGAATATTTCAATTAGACAATAAGTCCTAAATGTAATATACAAATCTATTAAGTTTAGTAATTGTTTCCGAAAGAGTATTTTCTCTAATTTATTTTATTATGTTTTATTTGTAATCCCAAGACAGGCATCACCAATATAGTTTAGTGAAATAATTTAGTAACAAGCCTAGCAACACGAAGTAATTAAGTATAAGTTTGAGATTAGAATGTGATGTCATGTTGATTATTATTAAGGTCAAATAATTTGATGTCAATAAAACTAGTATTTCGATTAAGATTGATTATATGTTTTTAATATGTTTTTTGTACTTCTGTATCTTTATTTTTTATTATTTCTATTTTTTTTTTTAATCCATGTATGTATTTAATAAAACTCTTGATTTATAAGATCTTGTTTGTGTTAGGCTTATGGTCTTAGATTCTTAATTGTGAGATATCATAGTAATGTTTTATTAAGGCCAATTTAGTCTTATATAAAGTACTTTGTTACAGTTTAAAAAATATTAACGTTAAACGATTTTTGATTATCGATTAACCAATCATATTTTGCAAATGTCACGAGATGATCTGCAAAAATCAGCCAATCACAATAAACACAATAAAAGCCCGCTATGCTAGGTATGGATGTTTATATGATAAAACCAATCCCAAAAGTGAGGTTTTATATAAAAATTCCGAATCCACTTACAACATATATATATGTGAGCATATATGGGTCTCCAAGCGAAAACTGGAATTTCGACTTGTGCCGGCTCTGCTTTCTGATCCAATTCCTGATAAATTTAAATTAGGCACAACATATATTATATGGCTTGCTAAACCACGATATTACATTTAAAATTAGGATTTCACTTGAATTCATGCCCAGTATGTTTGATGTATTTGGTCTGTACAAAAATTTATGACGAATATTTCTCTTGTCAACCAATAGATCTTAAGACATAAAAAAGATTCCGAATATAGATGTTTGAATTGGCGAAAGGTTTCGTCGAATTACATGCCTGATGAATTGTTAACGATTGACGATCAAAAATATAGTTAACCATCTTATAATATATCCAATTATTCCAAAATATTGTTATTTCATTATAAAGTTTTACTGGTACATATAAAAACAGTAATTTTTTAAATGATAAGTAATATATCTATTGATTTTTAGTTCGTAATATAATAAAATTGATTATTACTAAAAATTTAACAAGCGCACACGAAAGTTAATTTTTAATTTTACATTATGTGAAATCGTAAGCCGATAATAATTGCTTTCTTCATGTGATTTTCTTCCCGAAACGTATGACCAATCGGAGATACCCGTATGATCGACACCTTCGTCGGGTAATATCGGATGTGCTATTATCATAAAGAAAAAAAAACATAACAGGCAAAAAAATAGTAAAAGGGGTAGAAAACAAAAATATTAACTTCATGTAGACCAATATGAAAGAAAAGAAGATTGTCTCATTCATCATCAATCATCATGGGTTTCGTCATTTGTCATGGGTTTCGTCATGGGTTTCGTCAATCGCCAATTCGTCATTCGAAAATTGCATGACGAAATCTTCAAGCACCTTTAGTTCTGAATATAAACTTACATAATAAACATATTTTGTGAGTAGGCGCCAACAAAAAAGTTCGATATGAACAAGAATTTATTGACTGGATTAAAAAACATATAACACAAGTTATAATTTCAACAATTAAGTCTTTATTAATATTTGCCGAAACTACATTGTAGGGTGGTAAAAAAAAGGGTTTAAGGGACAGTCTGCGGCTAAAGGGTATAAAAATGCGACGGAGTTTTACTATAGCTTTCATATGTTTAGAGATAGGCAAGGTAATAATGTAAGTGATAATTACTTATTTTTTATCTCAGTACTTACACATATATAATTACTAATTCTTGCCTATGACGAATGATTATTACTTATTACGTTTTGTAAATATAATCTGGAAAGCAAATTTAAACTCAACGATCCGCTGATCAGGTTGCGATTTTGCTTATATCATAATTCTTTATTTATTATTACTTGTTACGCAAGAAAGCTAAAAAAAAAAAGAATTAATCGGAAATAATAAGTAATGATATGTTACTAAACTTGCCCATCTCTACATATGTTGATGGAATGCCGAACATTTTTGACAATAAGAAAAAAATCATTTGGGAGCTCACCAATAAAAAAGAACCAAAAAGCTTTTAGTAACTTTTTTTTAAAATTTTAGATAATAACTGCTGTATCAAATTTGATAAAAAAATTTTTATAACTATCTAGAATTAAAAATAAAATAAAAATCATTAAATTTAGTTTAATAGTTGTTGAGATATTTTAATTTAAAATTTAAAAAACTTTTACTTAAAAAAAATCTCTTCATTTTCTATTAACGAGTCCCCATATAGTGAAAAAGAAAAAAAGCTTAATGTCTTGTGATTTAAATAACCGATTTTAATGATATCATTAGGATCGTAATAACATGTTCTACGTACAACTATAATTAAGATTCAAAAGATTTTCAATAAAAAAAATTTTTTTATTGTAGTGAATCGGCATTCCAATACTATAAAAAATTTATAATAAATTCCGACTATGATGCTTAGTAATGTTTATACCCTTTAACTGCGAACTACCCCTTAAACATTTTTTCATCGATTTAAACCAGATGATTATTAAAGTCTGAATAGTTAAACACATTTGAGATCAAAATCATCACTTGTTTTTAATTACATAATAAAAACTTTTTCATCCTTACTACATTGAGAATTATAACTCTGATTGTAACTCATACAAATACCAATCAGATTTATTCATTAACGTTAAGGCTTAAAATATATATTTTATATCATCCAAATTTAATAAACGTAATCTTCATAAAAGTGCTAGAAACTTTTCTACACACCCATATCTTCGAAAATGTTCATGGAAGACCTGCTAACACCTAGATGTTTAGCAATTACCTGAATTGCAAGGTCTTTCAAATATATTTCATTAATTTCCAAGAATATGCTTTGAAAATGTTATTTAAAAAAAATCAAAAAAATCAAATGTCATATGTCATTTAGCAAAGATATACGTATATAGATCATTACCAAAATCATAAACTTATCGACTCGGCAAAATAATCATTCAATGTTTCACCAGATGTCCAAAATTTATGAGAACAGCTGTAAATGACCGATGCTTGCCGAAATTAGAAACTTATCGATTCAGTTTTAAGCATTTTTTTTATTTGTCCTAAAATTAGAAACCAGCCGTAATGTCGTAAGAATTGAAATACAGTCAACCCTTCATAAATACATTTCCTTATAAAACTTTCAAAATGCGCATTTTAGGGAGGGTGTGCATTTATGAAGGGCATTTTATTAAGTGCACTATATGCTTGGGACTGAAGATTAGTATGCATTTAGATTAAGTATATTTAGAGAAGGTATACATAATGCGTGCATTTATAGAAAGTTCAGTTTAGTCGATCAGCCAAGCTATTAGCGTTAGTCATTGACTGAATAAAAATCGACTAAAATCGACTAGTCAACTAGTCGATTATTAACTTGCCTAATAATTAACTAATTTAACAATCACAAAAAAATGCTCTCATATCGACAGATCTGCCGAGTATATAATAAATAAACTTATCGGTTATAATTCCGGTTAAAAAGCGTCAGATATTGTAAATTATCGACTAATTTGACCGGAATTATAACTGATGGGTCCCTTTATTTTGGGGGTCTTTTGCTTTTGTTGTTCCAATAACTATTGAATCAATAAAAGTAAAAAATGATTTACACATAAATATGAACCAGTATTGGATTTGTTTTTGTTCGAATTATCCAATCGGAAATGTCGGAAGGTGATTTTAAGGCTGATATATCTTTAAACGATTGGTCGACTAACTGACCATAGAACTATTACCCGGGTCAGAAAATCTATATGTGGAATCTGCGAAACGCAAGTTGAAATTTCATTCCTCAAACAAGTCTTTCCAGTACGTAGTGATGGGCAAATCACGGATTCCCCAAAATCCCGCGGGATAGAGAATCTATCAATTGGTTTCAATTTTCTCTTTTTTCGGAATATTGCGGAAGAGTGGTCAACTTTTTCGGAACATTTCGGTCCTACTAGCAGCATTCATATTATACTACGTATCCCGCGCGTGCTCATCTCAACTTTCCAGGAACCTGCGGATGTTATTATGTGTCACACACGTTATGTATACCGTAAACTGTCATATACAAGACCCGAGTCTATTTCGTTTTACAAAATTTAAAACCTATTAGCAGACCCGT
Source organism: Cetraspora pellucida (assembly GCA_910591915.1). Taxonomy (NCBI): domain Eukaryota; kingdom Fungi; phylum Glomeromycota; class Glomeromycetes; order Diversisporales; family Gigasporaceae; genus Cetraspora; species Cetraspora pellucida. The sequence continues at coordinate 14,788 of CAJVQA010006262.1, forward strand.
GAGTCTCTTTTATGGGTATAGATTAGAGTTGAGTAGCGAAACGAAACCTATCCGAAACTATAGTTAGCGGTAGAATTACTGAATTATGGCATTACGGCATTCTACCATGTGGTAGAATTAATTTTACCACAGTACCTGATTGCCGTAAATATTATACGCCGTAATGCCGTAACCGTAATGCGGTAACCCGCATTGATTAAAATTAGTATACTTATGCAAACCAATCAAACTTAACATTTCGCAGACATACCCATTTAAAACACCATATAAGCCATACACTTCGTGATTTCATCACTCCGTTCCTGGTAATGCTTTTAATA
>CAJVQA010006263.1:0-15107 GCA_910591915.1 Cetraspora pellucida
ATTAATAGCATTGTCTTTAATTTGAGGAGACCACTTTTTAAAAAACAGCTTTCTGTCTTCTGGGCTAGATGGAGCATATATGTTGGAACCTTGAAATGTAAGATCCTTGTACTTAAAATTGGTAGTGATTATTCTGTTGTTTAGATCCAATTCTATATTTTTAAAGGTTATATCTTTGTTGTCTACAAGTATAGCTGTTTTGTTTGTCCAGATAGAGTCAAATATTTATTGGTTCTTAAGAAAGTTTTGTGTGTTTTTGTTATTTAGATTTGTTTTTTGTAGTATAATTAGGTCTAATTTATATGATTTTAGAAGAGTTAAAGTGTTTCATTGTTTTTGTTGATTGTTTAACTCTTTTACATTAAGGGTTGCTATTTTGAATCTGATATGATTGGTTATGAAAAAAATTAAGTAGTAGTACAGATTTAGATCTGAGAGTTTTGTATTCTGTTACGGAGATTTCTGTATAGAGCCTTTCTGATTGGCTTAGCCTTTTGTTTTAAAGAAGTTTTCTTGTCTTTTTTCTTTTTATATAAGACAACTGTAAATTCTTTTTCAGCATTGTTAAAACAAGATTGCAAATTGATATCATTTGCAATTAGAACTAAGAAAGAGTTTAAAGCTTGAAGTTTTTTTGTTTCTGTGGTTATGGTGCTAGTGACATTGTCGATAGGAAGGTTTTCTTTATCGATATTACAGAAAGTTTCATTATGAGAAACTTTTAGATCTTTTTCTATTCTTATTGGGTTTTCTACAATTTCTTTTTTTACTCTTTTAGAATTAGTTGTTTTTTCTGAATTGGCTAAAGAAGTTTCTTCAGCTTGATTTATATCCATGTTTAGATCTTCTGTAAGAACCTCCTGTTCTTATATTTTAGAACTTTCTTTTTCTTTTTTCAAAAGAGGCAATTCTGCTTTTTTTCTTATTTGCATTAAACTCTTTAAATTGTAGCTAAAGTTTTACTGCTTGTAAGTATTGAGAACATTACTTTTTGATATATCCTTTTTCATCACAAAAAAAGCAAAGTTTTGGAGCTGAGCACCATTCTGTGATGATTTTGTTATTCATAAGAATATAGAATCATAAAATTCTTTCTTCTAATTTTGGATCATCAGTAGTTTCAAATGAAATAATCTATTGATCTGTTAAATATAGAGTCCTCTTGATTAAAAGTGGTTTAATTGAGGCAATTTTGCCTATATTATCAAAGGTTTCTCTGATTTCTTCTGATATAATGTCTTTATCACTTAATGAAACATTTCTGATTTTGATTAGAAGAAAGGATCTTCTTGCATCAGAAAGGATGTAATCATAGTATGTTCTGTTAAAGATTTGTATACCTTTTGAAGTGTAATGTTTCAGTTTTTTCTTGTTTGAGAATACTAGTTCTAAGTGAGTATGTGCTCTTTTATTGATATGTGGCTTAGCTGCTATTATATCACATTCTGCAGTTTCATAAAGTAAGACCATAATTTTGTTTAATGAACCTGTTAGATATTGGATGTCTATGATAAGAGCATTATCATTTCTTGATTTTATATTATTCCTTGGTGAGAAAGAAGAAAAGGTTAACTGTCCTCTTTTAACTTTAGCAAAGAGGCTCATCCAAGGTTTGTTCACAGTTTTTTTGCTTTTGTTTACTTTAGTTGAACTTAGTTCTGTTAGTAGTGTTCTCATATGGGTTTATACATATTGTTGTTGTTAGTACTGAGTTTTTGTTATTGTTAGGTTCTTTGTTACATGTCTTAAAATTAAACGCATCCAATTCCTTGTTTTGGTCTTCTCTTTCTTCAGAGAGACCTTTTATATTTTCTAGAGAGACTTGTTCGTTCCAACTGAGTGTGTTGTTATTGATGTTTAGTTGTTCAGAAACTGCTGGAACTGTTGGATAATTGTTTGCTATTGTAGTTTTCTCTTTGGAGTAAGAGCCTTTTTTGTTGTACGCAGTAAGCTTTTCTATATTGAAGTAGTTAGTAAACTTAATTTTTTTGTATTTGTGAATCTTAAAAGTAAAAGTACTATGTTTCTTAGGAACAAGAGGAGATACCTCTGTTTTAATACTGTTTTTAAAGATGAAAGAGCTCTTAGATAGATTAATTTTGTTTTTTTTAAATTACTCTCAACTCTAAACACAAGTGGTTAGAAGAGAGAGATTGTCAATCTTTTTCTGATAGTAAAATTTGAATAATTACTTATAGATAATATTATGATGACAGCATTCTGTTAATTAGTTGAGATAGGATACCTGTAACTATAGTCACACTAGTATAACTGGCAGGTTTGGAGTATCTGTATAACTTTGATTAGACAAAGAAATGCAAACCAATACTAAATGGTCAAATCTAAAATACATTCTTAGGCTGTGTAAATCTGTAAAACTGAAAAACCAGAGCTTACTTAAAAATTTTAAGTAAAGAGATAATACAGATTTTTGACAATACTACTATAAAGACTAGACCTAGAAAATAGATACTAATGTGGAAGAATTGAACAAGTAAGAACCTCAAATAAGAGTACTACCAACTAGGCTGTCAGATTTTAGACTAGAGAAAAAGGATATTAGACTAGCTTTAATATACCAAGAAAGGTTACAGTTCTTCTGAGCTATCTGAATTAGGAGTCTGAGATTAAAATAGAAGTATATTAAAAGTACTAGAGATATGCTGAAAAGTCAGTGCCAGGATCTAAGTGAACTTTGTAAGAGTAGCTCTTGTTAGTATTCTAAAAGTAAGTAGATAGTTAACAATAGAGAACCTTTGTGTCTTACTGGCAGATAATATACTCTAAAATATATAATAGCTAAAAACTAGTACAAAAAAGATAGATAACATACTGCTTAGATGGTATACCAGTTAGATATATATGAGAGGTTAGTTGAAATTATATCATGACAGAGCAAATGATTAGAAGGTTTAAATAAATAATTTTCTAGTAGGTTATAGGTATGGCATCTAGTATAGAACCTTAGAATGAATTACTTAAATAGGCAACCAAAGTTGCATGTATGATTAGTTGTACTTTTATCTTTGTAAAAATAGTTGTAATAACTAATCTAATAAAAAGTCAATAAAGTATTACTACAAAGTATGATTTTTAATAAATAAATAAAAAATATAAAATAAAATATTATTTACTAAATTAATTTCAGAAATTTAATAACTATTAAAAGCAGAAAGATTTTCTTTACAAGTTTATTTAATGATCTAAGATATACTGTATTTTCGCGTAATAATGCTCATCTGCATGTTATTTTGAGTATATGTGCATTATTTTGAGTACACGCATGTGGTTAATTTGAAATAAAAGTTAATTTTTTGCCAAACCTAATTTTCAAAATAACACGCATGTGCATTGATTAATGTTTCTAAATAAGGTCCATATTGTTATATAAAACCTGTAATTTATATCCTAATTTAGCGAGTTTCAGTTCTCTCTTTGCATATTCTATAGGCAAAAGTTTTAAAATACCAATAAGCTAAAAGCTTATATTGAGATAGTTTAAAATATGTGAAGTAATATTTCTTAAACAATCAATTTTCACTATTTAGGGATAAATACAAGTTATTTATTTTGAAGCTAGTTAATATATATATTTTTATTTCACTAAATTTATATTTATAAAAAACATTATATATAACTATATTTATATTTATTTATATTATGACATTGTTCAAATTTTTAATATATACTAAAAATATGAAACGCAAATAATTTCTAACAATTCTTGCATAAAGTAATCGAATGATAGGATTTTCTTATATAAAGCATAGAAACTAAGAATGGTCTGCTTTAATTAATGCATTGTTTAATAGCTTTGAGCTATTTAGTTCTATTTGTCAAAATTTTCACACTCTAGTTTTAAAATACTAATTGCATCTGGGTTCTAAGTTTATTAGTTTCTCAGACATTGATCAAAAATTTTATCAATTTTATCAATTTTATTTAAATAATGAGTTTCACTTAAATTGTAGGCATTTGTGCACTTTTTCTAGTAAGGTCAATTTACTTGTATTCACGGTGCTTATAAAGCATAAAGTATGATGGCAACTTTTATTCATACCTACTCGATTCACTTGATGGTTATGTCTCGATCCTTCTCATAATGTACATACATGCATTTTTTTTGAAAGGAGCTTATCTTTATGTATGGATATCAAAAAGACTGGGAACAGCGATTTTGGAAAAATTAACCTCAATTAGTTATGTACAATAACAATGATTCTTGTGAAAATTTCTAAAACCATTATTTCCAGTTTTTTTCTTGGCATAATCTGATACTATGTAACACTACAGGTTCATTTAGTTTATTTAAAATTCATATAGGCTAATTCAGAACATGCATAAAGTCTAGATATGATACCTCCAAAAATTTTTTAATAGTGAGTCAGGTCGTCTAATATTGTATTGTATACTAAAATTTAGAAGCTTGTGCTGTGCCAATTGCATATCATTAAATAGGTGGTGGTAAATTTGGTATTTATTGAGCAATTTTTTTGTATAGCAGACCAATTCAAAATGATTAGTTATGGGGTTCAAAGTAACTTTAGTGCCTTTTTCTAGGGCCCAATGTCTCTGATTAGCCTATATGTATATTTAACTTACTATTTTCAAAATCCTCTTTTTTTAAAAAAAAAAAAATGTTTCAAATTTGTAAAAAAACATATTAAATTATTGTTCCAAATAATACTATCTTTTACTCTTATAATAATTTACTTACAATGCTATCTTCAAAATATTATTACTATTACACCTTTACTAAGAAAAAATGGAGCAATTTACTATATGATAAACAAATACCAAATAATGTGTTGGCCTTAAAATTCGTGAAGTAGTTTATAATGCAGTATGTATTTTTTTTTTTTTTTTTGTATTACATATGTTCATGATATAAAATGTAACGTTATCCTTTTAGCTTTGGTGTACAAATTGTTTACTCCATTTGCAAGCGAACATGAGCATCAAATGAAGTTTTACCATCATGTTCAAACTCGAAGTAATCTCGTATGCAGAAGAAATTTCTAATCATAAAGCTTCTCTATATTACAATATTCACCAGAAGCATGTTCAAAAGTGATGCAAGCAGAAAAAAGAACTCTAAAATATTAAAGACAATAGAGACTTAAATATAGAAAAAGTGTGGGTTCTTGCAGATCGTAGCAGAAAAGTGGCACACTCTATATTGGAAAAGGAACTATTGGAGTATGTTAAAAAAAGGAGAGAAGAAAAAGGCACATTAACAACATCAATGATTATAAAGGAAGCCAAAAGTTTAGGTGAAGCTATAGATGTTAAGAATATGAAGTTTTTATGTGGTTGGGCCAAACACTTCAAGCAACGACATAAATTAGTAAAACATTCCCGAACCCAAATAGCACAAAAACTCCCTGAAGATATGTATGTAATCATTAAAAATTTTTTTAAAATTTTACGTGAAAAAACATATAATGTTGAAAAAAAATATTTTTTATCTTTTGATGAGACGCCTATGTGGTTTGATATGCCACAGAATTCAACAATTGATTTCAAAGGTACTCGTGAAGTACCAATTAAGACTACAGGCAATGAAAAACTGCGATTTACAGTAGTTCTAGGTTATACAGCAGCTAGAGAAAAACTTCTACTAGCAGTAATCTTTAAATTGAAAAAAAAGCCAAAAGATAAATTCCCGTAGGATATTGTAGTAGCAACAGCACCCTCTGCAACTATGACTAGAGAATTAATGACATCTACATATATTTCACGAGTCATTAGAGCTAGGCCAAATGGATTTTTTAAAAGCAAAGGCATCATTTTTGTTGACACACATCGTAGTCATAATCGTGATTATGTAATTAAAGCATTGAATATAGAAGGCTTGGATGTGTTAGAAATACCTGGTAGAACTACTGGTGTTTTGCAGCCACTCGACATTTCTGTAAATAAACCTTTTAAAAGTGGAATAAGAAAAAGGTGGGACGAATAGATGAATAAAGAAAAAAAAACGTATACTAAGAAAGGAGCCCGACAAAAAGCATCATATGAACTTGTTTGCGAATGGGTGTCTGCGACATAGAAGGAAATCAGCTCAAATATTTTGGTTAAATCTTTTGAAGCATCTGGGCTTACACTTAATCCTAATAGCAATGAAGATGATAAAATGTCACACTACCTCAAAGCTATTGTCGAAAACCGTTTGGATGAATTGCCAATTGACAACACATGTTTAGAAAATAATCTGAATTATGACAATATTGAGCCAGATGACGATGAGTTGAACTATAGTAAGCCTGATTATGATGAGTTGGATGATAGTGAGTCTGATAATTATGAAGTAGATGATGAGCTGAATTATTATGACAGTAATATTATAGATGTAGATAGCTATGAAGAAATGCAAGATAACAAAGTAATAGAAATTGATTAGGGGATAGAAGTTGATCAATAAACAAATAAATAAACTTCTAGAATGAAATTTACACTTACTGGTACATTATTCTTTGTGTGAATAATATAAATACTTTATTATGAATTTTTTTTTTTGGTAATTCACAATATCATTAGTCACTTCTAGATTCCCAACAGGCCTTGATAATTTGTAGAAGTAAGGAAATTAGTTATTTTTTTCTCAACTGAATTTTTAACTAATGGAACTATTTAATTATGAAAAACTATCTAATTAGATGTTTCTGCAATAGCCAAATCCCATTAGCATATTTAATATATTACAATTATATAGCTTAGAAATTGGTTTAACTTATGAGGTTACTATGCTATAATAGTTATTTTGCTATGGAGGTCGATTAAAATTTGGTTAAAACTTGAGGTATTGTAAATCTTTTTTTTTTTTTAATAAAAAAAAGAAATTATAAAATTCTTATTTAATTAACAATATCATGAACTAATTAACTGATTATATAGTGTGAACCCAAATGTTTAAAAACTTTGATTATGTGTTACAATTATGCTAAGGCTTCATTAATGTTTGTAGCTATTGTTAAATAATGCAAAATCTAATACGTATGCAAATATAGTACGCAATAAATAAATATAATGTTTTTCATATCTTAGTGACTAATAATCTGAATCTGTTATTTTATTAGAGCATATCTGGCCCAACTTCTCTTGTCTGCTATTCTATCTTGGTGGTATTAAGTTGTGTCATTTGACTGTTCAACAAATGTATAAAAAGTTCACATATCAGTCACCTAAATTAGAAGACCTCTGACAGACATATTATAATTAATATTTGATGCCAGTAGCTTAGCTACAACTTTCTGTGATCTGTGTGTGTCTTAAACATTGTGATTTATTAGCAGCCAACCAAAAATATTTTAGACCATTTAAAGATCCAACTCTTACTGAACGTACTACAACATTAGTAGGCCCTTGAGTTATTGATTTTAATTAATATATATGAAACTTTATAGAGCATGGGGAAATATAAAGAATTGCTTATAGATTTTGGTAAGTTAATCTGAACGATGTTATGCAAGAACAAGCATGCTATTACTTTCTAAATTTAATGGTTTAATAAATATAGCTTTTAAGTTATTCATTTTAGCATTTCTGAATTTTTTAAAAAAAGCCTAGTAGTACAAGTGCTTTTCTATGCTATTAAAAATTCAGAAACAATTGTTTTATTTAGTAGAATTGAAATCAAAAAGGATCAGAATCAAAAGATGAACATAGACATTTATTGATCTGTTAAAAAGTAAAAAAGCAGAATCTGTGTCAAAAAAAGATGAGAATAAAACAAGAATTGTGGAATTGGAGTCGAAAACATAAGCCTATTGAAAAAGAAATTTTTTATGAAATTGGATTCAAAAAGATATTAACTTTTTTTTTAAAATTAGATATGCTAGTAAATTGAAGTTGAAATAACAAAAGTGGTTATTTAATGATCTGTAAAAATAAGTGCGTTAGTGAAATTAAGATTGAAGAAATAAACGTATAGTAAGTATTCATTATTTATTATCAAGTCTGTGAAAAACTACAGTAGAATTATATAATTTTCTAAAACTGATACTTTTAGCAGAATTGAAGCTCAAAAGGATAATACCTCACCAATCTGTTGACTTAGCAATATTAATAAAATAGGATCAAAAAAGATGAACATAAGGTAAGGTATTAATTATTGTACCTGCTGAAAAGAAGATTAACTGAATTAGTATTAATCTTTTAAAATAGAAAATCCCAGTAAAATTGGTGTTGAAAAAGACAAAACAAAGCATTCACTAAGTGAAAATTGGTATCGAAAAAGATGTATACTATTTTTTTTTAAAAAATAAAAATGATGACGGAATTAAGATTTATAGTAAAGGATTAATATAAAGCTTCTATTGTTAAAATTCGCTGACATAAAGATATAGAATTGGGTTAGAAAATAAAATAGAAATTGCTGATGAAATTAGAGTTAAAAGATTATAAAGCATTCAATTAGTAGTTTATAATCAATAAACATGTTAATATAAAGTAACAAATTATATATCGCTTAATTTACATATTGGTAAGCATCTTATATGATTATCTTATATAGTGCGCGTTATTTCGGGACGTGCATGAGCATTATTTTGAAGCCATAACACTCATGAGCGTTATTACACAAAAATACAGTAAATATATAGTATAAAAGGTTTTAAAAATATCTTTTTAAAAAGTATATTTTAAAACAATTTTCTTATATTGTGTTATATAAAAAAATCTTGAAAATTTTTCTAATTGAATCAGATTATCTAAGTTTTAATGTTTCTATATCTTTTAGATACTATTATGATTTTAGATACTAAAGAGATTACTTTTTAAACATTATATATATAATAATTATTTTTATATAGCTTATTATATACTTTATATTTTTATTAGTTATAGTATTCTCTTTTATAATATAACTATAGTCTGCCTTGTATATTAAATCTGACTGTTATTAATATAGTCTTTTATATAAAACCTTTATTTATTTTTAATAATTTATTTGAATAATTTAGTAAGATTTTTGGTTTTGTATAACAACATTATACAGCTATCTTATTATATATTAGAACTACTATATATATATATAAATAGCAAAATAGCAATTATAATATATAAGTCAAAATCAAAAATATAATCCAAATATTAACAAACAATTATCTAAATAATAGCTGACCAATAGCTTGTTAGCTGTTATAAGATAAAAAAAATATAAAAATAATCTAATATAAGTATAATAATAGAAAAATTTGTTATAACTTTGATAATAAATATTAAAAATTATTAAAATATTATCTAAAAAATAATGATATAATAAAAAAAATATAAGTTGATAGTTTAATGATATTATATTTATATATTAAAAATTTAATAAATCATAAGAAGATATACTGTTGGCTTACTAATAAAATTTTTTTTTTTTTTTAAACTTTGGCAACAATGCTAGTTAGTTTATTAACTTTAATTTGATATAGTACAAATTTACAATTATATTTTTAGAATCAATTATTACTAATAGTATATACTATTTAATTTTATACTACTGACTTTACCTAGTTATCCTTATAGCACCTAAGTGCATGTCCACCATATGCCTGCATATAGTTACCTTAACAATCACTTGTAGTTATAATATATATTAAACTGCTATACAGACAAGAATATCTACTGAACTTAATGCAGCATTCCAAATGCCAAGAGTACTGCCTTTTGTAAATCATATTCATATGTTCTACTCATATGTTTTACCTGATCTTGTTTCTTCTGCCTCCTAATCTAACTATATCTAGTATTACCTTGTTCCCTATATTTCTTATCTTTTCATTATTATACCACTTCTAAATTGGTTCTACTCAGGTAAGTTTAATTCTTATAATCTTTATATCTTTGGTATGCCTGTTATTATTTCCTCTAAAATGTTCCAACAATGGTTTAGGGTCTGCAATAAACCTGTATCTCAAGTCAGATCTGCTGCTGCTATTAGTTTTTTTAACTAATTTATATCTTAAGCCAAATCTGCTATTGCCATTTCTGCAGAGCCCCAGGTCTTAGCATTATATAGTAACTCAATGCTGCATTTAACCTCCAACATGGTGCTTCTTTTTATGATAGAAACTGAGACTTGTTGTATTTACAAACAAAACAATTTTGGTTATACCTAGAGAGTTCCTTTAACCCTAATAATACTATACTATTATATATTGCAAGTTTTCAGCTTATTTAACAATATCTGCAGAACAATTCTGGTTATACCTAGGAAGTTATACTAACTCCAGTAATGCCATACTACTTTGCAAATCTTATCTCACATTGGTTGGTTGATCTCTAGTATTGTTCATCATAGACTTTCATATAGGTATGACCAAAATCCAATTTGGTACTTTTAAATTACACAAAGAAGTTATACACCTACCTCCAAGATCTTTCTTTTTATAATTAGATTATTCAGCTATACCAGAGGTGCTTCTAATTTTTGGTTAGACCAATCCTTTATTACAGTCTATTCTCATGTTTATTGCTTCTTTTACCATTCCAGTCTCGGTTACTTTTAGATTACTTTTTCAATCAAATCCTCTTCTTGGATCTTAATTAAGGCTTATTTGCACAATTCATTGATTATCCTTTCAAGCAAGTACCCTACAAGTTGGGTGAAGAATATTTATACTGCCTATATTAGAAGGTATAAGAATGTTGGTACTGCCCTGGCCTAAAGGACTTACATGTGCAATCCTTTTATAACTGTAACCTTCTGTAACAACTGCTTGTTGGGTTTGGGTCAATATTTCAAAGATCAAAATCCCAAAGGTACTAAATCTCAATACACTAAATTCTAAAAAAACAAAATTTCAAAAGTACAATATTCTAAAAATTAAATCCTAAAAAAAAAAAATTCCAAAAAATTATAATCTAAAAAATTACAATCCCAAAAGATTAAAATCTCAAAGATTATAATTTTAAAAAACATAATAATTATGTTTTTTAAAATTATGATTTTTTGGGATTTTAATCTTTTGGAATTATAATTTTTTAGATTATAATTTTTTGGAATTTTTTTTTTTTTAGAATTTAATTTTTAGAATATTGTACTTTTGAAATTTTGTTCTTTTAGAATTTAGTATATTGAGATTTAGTATTTTTGAGATTTTAATCTTTGGGATATTAACCCAAACCTCTGCTTGTTATGCATAGTGCCTTCACTTTACGATTCGGTCTTCTTTCATAAATTTTTACTTCTATCATTGTACTGTACTTGGACTTTAACTACAGAGCTTTGCATTCAATTACAGATTTCTTATTAGATTACAGAAGCTAATATCTTTCAATTTTGCCTTCAGCTGGACTTGAATTGTTGATCTTGACTGTAAAGAGTATAGAAGCTTAACTACTAAGCTATAGAATCTATATCCTATAAAATTTTTTTAATTATTTTAAATAATATTTAGATGATATATATATATTATATTATATTAATTATAGAAAAAATTCAATATGTTAATCAAAATATTCAAACTAATTATCTTATAGATAATTGACTAATATATTAAGAAAAATGTATGATTGTCTGAAGCATAGCAAAGAACTTACATTTTCAGGAATATATATATCACATAATAGCCACATATATTAGAGGTCATTAGCAAAATTTAATGTCTGTCATACAAATTATTGTCTGTCTGTCCAACTATATGATTAATTAATATAAAATTAAACTGTTTGATTGGCTGTTACAAATTAATTTTTGCTTTAAACTTATAACAGTTCCTGTTTTCTTAGTTTAATAATATAATAAAAAGATAATGACTTAAGAGTAGAGGTGATGTAAATTATTTTCATATGACTTTCCTAGCAAATAAAATTTTTTATATAAAAATATATATTACTAATAAAACTTTTTAGTATTATATCTAATTATTACCAAACTTTAATAATATATAAACCTAAAACTTCTAATTATTTTAATAAAATTTTATAATTTATTTTGGTTTAAAAAAAATTATTTTATATATAACTAAGTTTTTCCAAGTTAGCTTATGAGTTTTCTAGGTTATATAAAATTTATATAGAAAATTTATGTAATATAAACAAAATTTTATATGTAAATTATATGATATTATATGATTTGCTATATAATTACTATTAAAAATAATCTACATTACCCCTATTTTTAAATATATAAAAATATTAAAAAGAGAATAGCAATCCTAGTATAGTGGTTAGGTTGTCATTCTTTAAGTAGTAGGTTTAAGGTTCAAATTTTATTTACAATAAAATTTGAAAATTATATCTATGTTATAATAACTGTTTTTTGTTAATCAGTTGGTCTTGTGTGGCTATAACCTAGGTACACCAAGTTGGGTTCTATCAATATTGAGAGCTTAGAGCATTTATATAAAATGTAACATCACATATATATAAAAGAATGTATAACTGGTGTTGCATAAGATTTTAGTATAAACTCATAATAAGATCACTAGATGTAAAAGACTAAGGAACTAAGGTAACAGAAATCTACTTAGAAATTTTTAAATAAAGAGGTAGCATAAACTTTTAACAATACTATCAGACTAATTGAAGTCTATAAAACATCTTTATAGGAACTAAAAGTAAAATTGAACACCAAATATGTATAAAGAAGCATATAACTAATCAGGCTGCAGGACTTGTTAAAGAAAAAGAATACAGAAATATATTATATAGGGCAATTTAAATTGGTAGTCTGGCATAAAACTGCTGGTTTCAAGTTGTAACTAGTAGAGAATAATAAATAAGATATTAGAAAGATAGGTACTAGGATTCTAGTAAACTTTACAAGAGCAAAAATAGTATAATATAGCAGTTAAATAAGTAACTTCTGTAACTGCAAGTGTTAGATAGCTATAGCATATTGTATAAAACTAGGTTAGTATATGTGAGATATAAAGGCTCTAGTAAGTTTCCTGTTAAAAATAAAGTAGTTCTAAGAGTACTAACTAGTATTAGAAACTTAAATAAATGTAGCCTTGAAAATGTTCTTGTGATATAAAGAGAATTGTAAATACAGAGAGTTTAAATAGACAAGATTTTTAGTTGGCTTGCAGATATAACATCTAATGTAGAACTTATATAGCAATATATAAGTAAACTACTTAAATTAGATACTAAAAGTGCACATATAGCTAGTTGTAACCTTTAATATAAAGAAATCTCTAGAAACAACCCATGTTTTATATACTTGAATAAAAATATTATATCCTAAAGATAGAGACTTTAATATTAAGAAAAAAAAATAAAGACATTAAAGAATTTTTTTTTTTTAGTTTTAAAGGTGATCTCACCTGTGTGTCTTTTTATTATTAGCTATATAAGATTACATATTATATATAGGATATATTAATGAAAGTACAACTAGTCATATGTATAACTTTAGTCATTATCTAATTAAGGATTCTGCCCATGGGTTACCTACTAGATGTCATACCTAAGACCCACCTGTGAGTTCCCTATTTAAACTTTCTGATTTTTAATACTTACTACATATATATACAATGTATATTACTAAGTATTATAACAGAACAGGTTAGGGCTATCTAATTACTATTTATATCTAAATATCACCTCATTGGATGTTACTAAGTATCCATAGTCCTTCAAATTTACTCTTGATGCAAACTTACTAAGTATAGTACCAAGATTACTCTTTAGATTTATCTAATTTTAGTAGATCTCATATTTACTAGAACTGGTTTTGATGCCAGAAGTGTTCGAATTTCAGTAAGTCCATTCTTTTTCTATAGTTTTCTTTTATGTTCACTGTATCACTCACTAGTGCACCTTCTTTCTATTTTTGATATGTTTACTGCTTCTCTTGCATCGAGCACCAACTCTTTATATTGGAAAACTTCTTTCCAAGAACTTTCTTATATACTGATCTTCTAATTACATAGACTTAGCTACAGAGCTTTATGTATATTTATATGCTTCCATAGATTACAAAGTTTTGTCTCTAGCTGAAATTGAACCATGAACCTTGTTTGTGAAGAAAGAGGCACCTAGACTACTAGGCTACAGGACCCCATTCCTTAAAGACATTAAAGAATATATAAAGACTTGTGATTAATGCCAAAGAAGAGACAAAGCTAGAAGAAAAGAACCTTTATACCCTATTAAAATAGAACAAGTCTTTGAAAGAATTAGAATTGACTTAGTAGAACTATTACCTATCACTATTTGTAATAATAGATACATTATTGTTGCAATAGATTATTTAATCTGATAACCAGAAGCTTAAGTTGTGCCAGGTGCAAGTGCTCTAACTCTTGCAAAATTTATTTTTACAAAAATAGTTTGTAAATATAAAATACTTAAGATCATTCTTTTAGACCAAAGACCTAACTTTCAAAGTAAAATGATTCAAGTTCTATATGAAAACTTTTTATAAAATATAAGTTTTTATCACCATAATATTTACAGACAAATAATATGATAGAAAGACTAAATAAAACATTGTGTGAATTATTAGCAAAAGTAGAAACCAGTAAAGATTAGAATATAAATCTTCCTGTTATACTGCTTGCTTATTGAACCAAGAAGTATGCTACTACTGAATATATACCTTTTTAGCTAACTTATAGAAAACAAGCTATATTACCTATAGAATTAATTCTGCTAATAAAAGAACTCAATGCAGAAATAAATTTAAAAGACAGTATTTTGTCATGAGCTTTTGATTTAATAGACAAATTATCAAAAGAACAAGAACAAGCCAGACAAAATACAAAAGCATCACAAGAAAAATAAAAGAAAAAACATAACAAAAGACTAAGATTAAAAGAATTTAAAGTTGGTGATAAAATTTTCATCTAATGAAAAAATCTAGAAGGCTCATGCTCTGCAAAGTTTGAAGATAAAAAGAACTAGACTATTTACTATCTATGCTAAGTTAGAAAATAGTACTTACTAACTTTGCAACAACAAGTGACAAATTTTACAAAAATACTACAATAGTGATTGTTTAGAATAATATTATAAATAATGAAACTAAAAACTACAAGTTGTTATTAAAACTGCATTCTATAAAACCTAACATTTTATTATTACTTTTATTTTTTTTTTTTTGGTATTAAGATGACCTCTTTGGTCTTTTGACTTTTATTAATCACTTATTAGTATTGTGGTTCAAT
>CAJVQA010006264.1:0-15106 GCA_910591915.1 Cetraspora pellucida
TAGTAATATCATCTAGGTATACTACTACAAATTTGTTGATAAAGAGGCAGAGTATTTTATTCATTAATCTTTGGAAACTTGCAGATGCATTGGTGAGTCCAAAGGCATGATATTGAACTTATAGGTTTCTCATTTTGTAATGAAGGCAGTCTTCTTTTTATCTTTTTCCTTCATGGTGACTTGCCAATATCCACTAACTAAATCTAAGCTAGTAAACCAAGAGGCTCCATTAAATGAGTTTAAAATTTCTTGAATAGTTGGTAGTGAGTATACATCTTTTTCTGTAATAGCATTAAGTTTTCTATAATCAATGCAAAGTCTCTTTTGGCCATTCTTCTTTGGCATAAGTACAACAGAAAAAGATCAGAGTCTAAAGGATTCTCTAATGATTCTTTTTCTAATATTGCTTGAATTTCTTTTTGCAGAAAGTCTTGTTTATTAAGAAGGTATTAATAGGCTCTTTGTTTAACAGGATTGTAGCTATTTGTGTTAATTTCATGACAAATAACATTGGTTTGTTCTAATTCTTTGGACTGCCCATCTTCTAGAATATTTTCTGAAAAAATATCAATATTTTTCATTAAGAGTTGTTCAGCTTGGGTATGTTGCTCTTAGGTAAGTTCCAGATTTATATTTAGGTTTGGGTTTTCAACTGAATAGATCTTTTTTTCTAACAGTTGAGTTAGATAAAAAGCAGAAGTAGCTTATATTTCTGACCAGGAATTGTAATACATTTCATCAATTACAGAAGGCCATTCTTCTAAATAATATGTTGCTATTTCTTCATTTTCATTTATTTCATCAATCTATTGATCTTCTTTATCCTTATCTACTTCTTCTAAGATAGGATAAGAGTTGGTAGTATAAATAGCATTGGTAGTAGCTTTTTTTCCTAAATATCAAATATTTAAAGTATTGTTTTCAAAATCCAATTTGGCTCTTGACTTGTTGAACCAATATGTTCCAAGAAGAAGAGTTTCATCTATAGATTTTATTACTTGGAGGTTAATAAGAATAATAATATTCTGGATAGTAATCTTCATATTAGAGATAATTTCTAAGGCTTTGGTATAATTATTATTGGCAGTAACCACAATAATTTTGGAAGGTTTCTGGATTTGGAGTTTTAATTTTTTCATAAGCTTGGCTGTAATTATGCTTACAGCTGCTTCTAAATCAAGAATAGCAACAATAGGGTTTTCTTTAATTGAATATAACATCTTATTGCTATGGTCTTTTTAGATAATTAGTTTCAGTTTGATTTGTTTCTGTAATAGGTTCCTTTTTCTTTTTAAAATTTTTGCAAGATTTTTACGCTGAGCAAGAAGTTGTAACCATTGCCCAATAGTGGCAGAGGATTTCATATTTAGGATGTCAGTAGAGACATTATAGGGTTCAATTTGTTCAATTACAAAAGAGTAAGTTTTGAATTTGGGTTTTGGTTTAGTTCCTTTTGTAATAGGTACTTCAATAGAGATTTCTACAGGAATTTCATCTATTTGAGTGTCAGGTTCATCTGACATGACAGTTCTATTTCTAAGTTTAAATTCTCTTTGGGATTCAAAATTTTTATTTGAAAACTTGGCCTGTTTTCTGTTAGTAGAATAGGGTTGATTTCTAGATGTCCTGGTAAAATATACTTCATTGACATCATCATCCTCTATTCCAATGTAGTTGATATTTTTCCTTCTATTATCCTGAGTCATTTGCTTGTATTAACTTATTGTAGGTTACTTTTCAGCTAAATAATCTTGAGTATAGTGTCCCTTTTCTTCACAGTTATAGCAGATAGTGAAAGGTCTCTGGTACTGATTTCTGGATTGAAATTGGGTCCTAGGTTGGTATTGATTTCTGGGTTGGAACTGGGTTCTGGGTTGAAATTGTTGTTGAATTTTTGGTATAAGTTCAGTAAATGCCGATGCAATAGTTGCATAGTTAAGAGTCATTTGTTGCATTTGTTTAGTTAGATTATCAATATCTTTTTCCAAACTTCTATTAGCAGCAGCTAAACTAGGTTCACTTCGAGCAGCAAAATCTTTTTCTTATTCAAATCTTTTTGCAAATCCTAAAGCATCAGCTACTGTATTAGGATTATGTATAAGGATAACAGAAAGAGTTTCTGTACAATGTCTCTTATTAAAGTAATATAGCTTTTGAGCATCAGTTAGGTTGTTATTGGTTTGTATTCATTGAATAATTCTTTTGTATTGGCTATAGTAGGTTTCAATTGGTTCATTAGGGAGTTATTTTAATTCATCTAGGTCTCTAATCCATTTGTTTTTTTAGCATTGATTACAGAATTGTGCAATAAAAGCAGCTTTGTTGCATTCTAATCATCTTCTGCATTAATTCCAGCAACATTTGCAGGGTAATAAGCTTGTTACCATTCATCAGCATTTTCTCTAAGAAAAGCTGACATGATTTTTCTCTGTATGGCAAGACTTTAGCTATTAGCAATTGAAACTTTTTCAAAGTTAGCAATCTAGGCTAAAGGATTCTGGATTCCATCTTCATGGAAAGGTTCAATGCGAACAGTATTTCCACCTTTTTTATTTTTTTTTAGATAGTTAAGAATATTAGCTGCAGTAGCCATGATATTTTGAATTTGTTAGTTAGGTAAAAGGTTAGGTATATGTTGTTGTAGATTAAAAAGTATTTCAAAAAAATCATTATAGTCTTTAAATCAAAATGATAAGGAGGTATAAAATCTTCTTCTATTAATATAAAAGGGTTTCTTTGATAACAGTTTGTATAGTCAGCTAAAGATACTATACTTCTAATAATATCAATAATGTTTCTAGGAGAGCTAGAATATCTAAAACTAAAAATAAATTTAAAGATAGTGTTCTTTAATTAAGGTAGGTTATATTGGTTATAGATTTGTTTAACTTGGTTGAAATATTCTATAGCCTTGTCAAAGAAGTCACAAGCAAAGTATTGTTTAGTATACCAAAAATAAAAGTTTTGAAAATCAGAAGATATATTTGAAATTATAGGGTAACAAATTTTATAAGAATCATCTAATTTAGTGATAGATAACTGAGTGGTATGTTCTTTGGTATATAAGAATACTTTTACTAAGTATCTTTCAAAATTAAATTGCATGTACTATCTATTTAGAAGCTGTTTGTCACAATGCAAACACTTATACTTTTAGTTCTAAATTCTAATTTTTAGAAATTGATGAATATCTCTTTAATTTACTATAACAACAGGATTTGTCATTTAAGAGAAAATTGTAGAGAGAGTCTTTCTGATCCTAAAAGAGGTCAAAATGCTAAAATTAGTCTAGTTGTTGCTGAGATATGTATGTTTAAAGTTGGCATAATGATAGTCAGAATGTTTCTTCAAGAGGGGTTTCTTGCAATTTCTTTGTAGATCAAAAATGACATCACTAATTTGACATTGAATAACAGATTCCAGAATGATTTTCTCACTAAGATATGTTTAGTAAAACGATGCGGTAGGTTTTCAACTGTATACTCTTCAAATTTCAGGTCAAACAAATTAATATTGACAGAGTTTCCATATGACTAACTAAAATTAATTATATATGATGAATTGAGAACTTATCTTATAGTCATCACCAAAATGTTAATCTGTAGTTTTTTCTTTAATCACAATAATAACAGAAGCTACTTAACTATAGTAAGACAACTATAACTTGACAGATTCTATACAAAAGTCTACATAAGACTTTAACAAAATACAGAATGATTTGGGATTTTAAGACAGAAGCAATAATAAATAGTATATGAAGATACTAAATATTGTATTTAGTTTATTAATTATGAAATATATAAAGACATTTAACTTTCTTAAAGAGTCAGAAAATAGTACTTTTATAGATATTTTACATATATAAATAATTACAATAAAGATTATTCTATTGCTAATAAATACTATTTATAATAATAAGAACTAATAAATATAATAGATATAATATATATAATAGATATAGTAGATATAATAGATATAATAGAAATGATAGATCTGTTAGAAATGATAGATCTAATAGAAATGTAATATCTGTAATATCTGTAAGATCTATAAGATTTGTAAGAAATGTAAGATTTCTGGCACAATAATTTTAGCCAATCAGAATCAAGTCACATGTATTATAATTAGTGCTTTTCATCAAAATCATCTCAATCTCATGATCTCATGATCAAAATCACATGATCTTATACTTGTTAGAATCATCTCGGTAAGCTGAGTCCAATGGTAGTTGTTTCATCCAAATTGGTTTGATACATCAAAAGTTATAATAAAATTCTGTAAAATTCTTAATATTAACAATACTAATTATTATATACTTATCTGTACAGACTTTAAATATTCTTATCTTGAACCAACTGATATAAAAGAAAAAATAAAAGAAGCTAATATTAATTCAAAGAAAATTTTTATATCACAATCTATATATAACTCATCTAAACATATGAAAAATATATTTGAAACATTTTACAAAACTTATTCCAAAAAAGATACTGAAACATAAAATAAACCTTTCCTTAATGCATCCATATTCTATATTAAAGCCAAACATGAAGCCACATTCACAAAACCAATCCCTATTTTAACTCTTGATGAACTAGTAACAAAGGCAGAAGAGTACACTTGCTTCTCTAATATTATTAAAACTAATTCCAAATGATGATGCTTCTATTCTACAAATGCATATTTATACATCATAATACTGCTGCTCAAAACCATAATATTGACAAAATAGATAAACAACAAGTCAACAAGTTTCTTATAACAAAACTTATTGATACAAATTTTCTAGTTTGAATTATTATATACTTTGATTGCACATAAGGTAACTCTTCAAATTACTTAAAAATAACTAAATTCTATAAAGAAAAAGCCTTACTAGAAACAGAAACAATTTTATATAACAAATTCAATATCAAATTTAAAATTTCCATTTTAATTGAGGAGTCACTCTTTTTGAAAAATGAAAAGGCTTCTTTTTAATAAAATCTTTTGTAGTATCTATAAAAGCAGCCATTATTTCTGGAATTATAATGTTCTATATTAATAATAGGCCATTTTTAGAATAGAATGATGTAAGTAGACAGATAAATAAGTTCATTTATATAGAGAACCAAGTTAATGATGACCAGACTTAACATACAGAGCAGGTTATGCTATTCTTTACAGCTGTGAGAGCTGAGCATATGGTGAATAAAACTACAGAAGAATTTTCTACTTCCTTGAATCTCACTTTATCATCTTATATCAAAGAAGCTCTGTAAGAACCAATTTACAAGACATTATATAATTTAGACTCTTACTATAACTAATAGTTAGCATGTCTAAAACTACTCTACTTCCACATCTATAAACACTCAACTCATTCTTAAAATACATCTATTAATACAACTTTATACAATACAATAATTTTAACTATATATTCAAATTAGTAATCAAACTTGACTACAATAAATATTATATATATCTACCATATGTGTTTCAACCCTTATCTAATTATTTCTTCTTACAACTATCAGGTTATACCTACTATCTATCTATACCTATCTCTTCTAAATTTTCTCTAACAAACAATAATACATTAAATACTAATTTAATCATAAAGAATAATGAACTTGTCAACACTTATTCTTAATTAGTAGAAACTATCTTTAAAGGCCATGATAAAAACTACTATAGCTAAACAATATTATAAAAACATCTAATTTAATACTTGCTACAAAAATTTTTATTCTATAACTATATACTACTACTTTCTTATTCTCAAACTATTAATACTTTTTTACAATACATCAACAGCTTTGGCTATTCAACTGTTAACCTATGTGGCTATACATTAACTATTTTTATTAAAAATAACCATAATAAAGCTTATGCCTATCTTTTATTTGAACCTAAACCTTTATCTAATTACTTTATTCTACCAGTTCAAGCTATCTGGCACTACCCAAATATTTAACTAAAATCTAAGATATCAGTATCAGTCTTTACTATATTAGTATCTCTAAATAACTTATTAATCTTCTTTTCATTTCATATATCTAATCTTAATGTTGAATTTGACTCTAACTTCTCTTCCAATAATGGCCTACTTCAACTTAATATTTTAATATATAATGTGCAAAGATATAATACATAAGAAAAAAACTATTATATAAAAATTATTGTCTAACTCATAATCTACATATAATTAGTTTTATTGAAATCAAAATTGCTAAAAACATAAAAACAAAATTCTGAAATACATCTCAATACTCATACTTTTGGTTTAATTCTACAGAATCCAAAGAAGGAATATGTATAATAATTAAAAATAATATCAAACTTCATATATATAACATATTTACACAATTTGGTAATGCTATTGCTATAGACCTTTTCTTTAAAAATAATTATAAATTTAGAATTATTTCAGTATATCTTTTATCACAAATACTAGTATGTACAGACTTACACAAAATACAGTTATTACATGAACACAACAAGCAATATCTTCAAATATATATCCTATTATATTTGGAGACTTTAATGCAGACCATAATACTATTACAATATCAACAACTAAATTCCAATTACTTAATTATTTATATAGTACCAACATATTTGACCTAACAGATTATACTAATAATCTACAAAATACATAGCACAGTTTATGATATTAGACTAGAATTGACTATATATGCACCTATGACTCTCTTATATCTTATTTACAAGAATTCAAACTTGACAATTCATCATCTTCTACTAATAGTGATCATCAAATTTTAACATCAACATAGACATTTCCATTTGCTATAACCAAGTTTAGACATAAAAACAAAAACAAATGATAAATATTTAATTACAAAGTTATGTCCAAAAAAGATTAGAATAATTTTACAGATCAAGTAAATTCTAATATAATACAACATCAGATTTCAACTATAGCAAATACAGCAGAAAGCTTAGAAAAAACATTGCACAAAATATATACTAGAATTATTAATACTGCATTTCAACATATTCCTAACAAAAAATATACTATTGGAAATTTTTATTATATATTTACACCAAAAGCAACTCAATTATACTATGATCTTGAAACTATAGGTCATATAATATATCACATTATAAAATATTTTTCTTACCAAATACCATTATCTACTAATATTCATAACTTAATTAACTACATCAACAATATTCATAACTTTACTATTGAATCTTTTTCTAACCACTAATCCAACCTAACTACATGAATACAATATACAAAAACTTTTTGAAAAACACTGTACAATACAGAAACCTAGAGAATGCTAAGTATCATAGAAACTATATTAACCTAGCTACTAACAAATGATGTAACTATCCAACCAACCAAAATGATTAATAGTATGCTAAACTAATATACTAATATAGTACATCTTCAAAATATCAAAGCTAATGATAACTTAATTACTGATTCTATAGAAATTAAACAACATATTAGCAATTATTACAATAAATGGACAGCTTATCATCCACTTGATGAAGATATTTTTAATAATAATTGAAAAGATATCTACTAACCTAACTATAGTATTAATAGAAAATAGTACACTTCTATACTTTAAGAAATCACTATTGAAGAAATCATGAACATTATACAACAACTACCCAATAACAAGACCTGTGACTCAACAGGAATCAGTTATAAAATGATTAAACATCTAGGTTCTAATATGCTATTAATACTTACATCATTTTTTAACAGATGTTTAATTATACAAAATATCTCAAAATAATAGAAATACAACAGAATATATCCTATTTTAAAAAACCAGAGTTTGATAGAAATCTCAATAATATACAACTTATTAGTTTAATTGAACATACTAAAAACTATATACTAAAATCCTTACTACAGACTATCATATGTTTTAACAAAACATCAAATTCTTAATTTATATAACTATGTCGCACTTTCTGGCAATTCAACTAACAACCCAATTTATATACTCAATAACTTTCTTAAAGATGCCAAATGTACTAAAAAACATATCTAGATTCTATTTTAGAATATGGGTTAAGTTTATAATTCTGTTAATATAAACCTGTTAACCAAAGCTCTTAAGAGACTTAATATGCTCTACTAATTAGTTAAAATATTTATTAATCTTCTACATAATCAATCTAACCAAATTATTACTAATTTTGAACTTACATCTTCATATGAGGTACAAGATAGTATAAACCAAAGTGAAACTATAATTTTTTTTCTTTGGCAAATCTACTATGATCTCTTAATAAGTTATATATATAATATATATATTGGCTATACTACTGCAACCAAATAGCTTACTTAAATCAGTCTTAGTAGATATTAATCTGCTACTATCTCTACATCTGTATTGGCATATATAGATGATACATTGTAGCTTGCAAACTTAATAGAACAACTTTAAGCAATTGTCCAAACAGCTGCATCCTTCTATACAATGACTTATATAAAAGTTAATCCATATAAATCCTTTTTAACCTTAAATACCAAATCTACTATACATATTAATTTTATAAACCAATCGATTTAAGTATAATTAAACAACACTTCTTTTAAATTCTTAGACTGCTGGTTTACAGTTGCTCTACAATATGCAATACAAACTAAACTAATATAACAAGAAACACTTGGACTCAACAATATACTTAAAACTAAAAATATTACAGACAAACAAGCTGCTTATATTATCAATACTGTAATTATTTTAACCTTAGAATATCATATATACAACATAGTACTATTATATACAATATGCAATCAAATTACATCACAATATCTTATCATAGCAAAACACAAAGCTAAACTCTTAATATCTACACCAAATAGTACACTACTTAATCATAATATATATGGTATTAAAAATATATAGGATATACAAGTACAATATCATATATTGAAATTTCAACTTCATATTAATAACTTAAGTTTAATAGGCATTAGTATGCATATTCAACTCCAACAATTGCAAAACAATTTATGGTCAACAACTAACATCTTACAATATCCTTATCATATATAGATGGACTTAACAAAAATATAACTATTTATAAAATAATACAACTACTTAATAAATTTCAGCTAACTTTTTTAATCAACTCTAATATCCTTAGACTCTATACAATTTAATATATATATACACCAATTAAACAATTTTTTACTATTTATAAACTTTATATACAATTTAAAAAACAACTATGTACTAAAGAGATAATATATCTTAAACAATTAACATTATATGATAACTCTGTATTACTTGACTGGAAACATATATCTTCAAAAATCCAATATATATCTAAAGGTTATAAGCTATTATAGTTTATCACTTTAGAAAATACAATTATTGCTAATCATCAATCTAGATCAATTAGTTTCCAACTACAACTAACTCATACTAACTCTATTTTATTTACTACTAGACACTACAAAAATATATCTAAATCTTGGATAATTGCTTATAATCATAAATATAACAATATTACTATAGACAAAGCAAGAAAATACAACCAACAGAAGACCTAATTTCTATAATACATTGGCTAATTGACTTTGATACCTTATATACTTACCTATATCTTTCAGTTAACTATATCTGCAAACAATGCACAGGGTGCTATTTTAATTCCAATTGTATATAAAACAAATACATATTTAATATTCTTATCAACTTTACAACCAAATTTCTAGACAGAAAAGTTAACTTCAATTCCTTAACTGTACTTAATCTTCATGCAAATCTACTTGACTTATTATATTTTATTGCACTATAAAACTCTACTATAATACCTCCACAAACTAATATTATTATATATAATAATGCTATATCTAACATTTTCATACAAATTAAGTTATACAAATTCTTTAACAAATTACACAAAATAACTCACACTATTTACAGTTTACATTTTATATAATAGCTTTATAAGCAATATTACTAATGACAAATGCAAAATAGGTATTGATTGAATTCAAATTCAAGATGAGACTATATTGCATTAATATTTAGCAGAAATTAAACTTTGGCTCTTATCATACAAAGCAGAACTTATAGCAATCTTCTTTGCTATTAGCATATGTCCAAAAATGAGTACTATTACTATTTACACTAACTTACAATCAATAATTTCCAAATACAATAAGCTCACACAGTTACCACCTACACCTAACAAAATATACTCTTATAACTACTAACCAATATGGCACATACTACTAAACTTTATCACTGCATACCAAATTCAAATTAATTTCCAAAAAGTAATTGCACAAGTAGTAATATACTAAATGACATAGCTGACAAACTAATTAAAAACCAAAACCAACCATATATACTTAGTCTTCTTCATACCAATATATACAATCTATTATATTATTTTTATTATGACAAATACATCATAGAGCAACCTATATGTAGAATGATTAAAAATATTAGTAATGCCTACAACATAGCAATGTGGGCCTCTCAATATCAGATGGAAAACATCTTATTTCTATCCTTGCAAATCAACTGAAATGCTACCTGGCTTTTTCTTAATAACAATTACATAAAATCTACATTTTATACCAGTTTTACTTTATGCCAAGAAAAAACATTTAAAATCAAGCTAATGCTAGAAATACTACCTACATTATCTTACTTATATTCTCTTTATCCAACAACATATTCTAAGCTTAATTGCATTTTATGCAATATATATAACATTTAACTGCATTGGCTAATTTGCCTAAACTTACTTATACTTAACTCTACTATTATCAATACAATATAACAATTATTTAATTATTTATGATTAGATATAACAACTATATAACTACAAGAACTACACAATAAACTTACTAATTATGCATATCTCTTTCCAAACAATTTTATTAGAAATTACACAAATATATATACAAAAATACAAGGCTTTGTTCCATTCTTACTAATTAATACTATATGAGAATATACAATTAGCAATCAGCTAGCAACTAGTACTACAATAAAATTTCTAATTCAATTATCACAAAATATTTACAACCAAATTTGAAAACCTTACTGCATCAAACTATTTGAATAGAAGCAACAAAACAATATTCCTAACTAACTATCTCATAATTAACAAATAAACTATATGAATATACTTAGATTCTTAACACAAGTCAAAAAAGCATATACTTACAGTTGTACTTGTGGTCTTCCTAACCAACAACTACAGAAGACTTTTACAATTCCTATACTTGCCTAACACAAAGAAAGCTAATAAAAAAACTAACTAAATAGATATCTAAATAGATAAACTATAGTACTTCAACTAATTATATTTTATATTATCAAATTTAGATGAGTTTTAATCACTTTAGTAGGTTTAGGTTGCAGATAAATTAGATAAATTAGATAATAATTTTATCTATAGCCTGAGTCTTATTCTTGTAAAAAAAATTTGTAAATTGGCTTTGGCTTGTATCAACTTATATAGTTGCTCATAACAAATTTTTAATAAAGATAAAGACAAAACCTTACTTTAATATCAAAAAAAATAATAAATATATGTATATAAATTTATCATAAAAATAAACTCACATTTTTATTTTTTTAATAAATACAATTATAGATTTAAAATACTAATTTAAAATTAGTTTAAATAATTAATATAAAATTTTTTACATTAAACATTTTTAATTATCTTAATAAAACTTATTAATTATTTAAAAAACTAAATAATAAGAAGTAATAACTAAATATAATAATAGAATTAACTTTAATATGTTATAAATTGCATGTATTTGCTGTTAAGAAACTAAATTTTTTTAGTTTTTAAATTAGGCATTATACAGAAATTAATTGTACAATATTATAAGAAATTTTTTCAAATAATATATTTTTTTTGTTATATAATATAATGTAATAGTAATATTGTTAATAATTTAAATTTTATATAGAATCCAAAAAATCTCTTTTTGCAAATCTATTATACAAAAATTAACAAAAAAATTATTTGTCTAAAAATACTTATAACCTTTTATTTTATTATAATATTCTGTTCTGGCATCTTAAGTAAACATGTTCAGCTTAGCAATTTATATATATTCTGAAAATATTATTTATTTAGCTTAAACTTAATAAGAAAACTGAATAACAACCTTTGGCCTTCAGTCTTAATAATTTAACTTTTTCATAGATTCTACTGCAATAACATGTTTTATAAAGTTGTAGTACTTATTTGTCTAATTAAAACAAGCTTTAAAAAAATTTTTAACCCAATATTAATTGAACTATATCTAAATTTATCTTTTATTTTTTTACAAAACTTTTTTTTTATTTTTTGTTCTTACTTTATTTTCTTTTTCTCTTACATGTTTTTTATAAAATTATACAATTATTTCCTAATTTATATTTTATTAATATATACCAAAATTTTGTAACCCATCTATTAATAGAAATTTATAGAATATAATCAGTTACTTTCATATTTGGTTCTTATTAATTGTACACATTAATTTATATTATAAACCTTATTTGTACTAGTACCTAAATCACATTTGTGCCCCCAATTGCTCTAGTTATATATTAGTGTTACTTTTGTAATATCTTAACTATTATTAACTTATAGCTTTTATTATTAGCATAATGATAACAAAAGCTGTTTAACTATAATATGACAACTATAACTTGACAGATTCTACACAAAGTCTACAATAAGACTTAATAATATACAAGTTAATTGGGTATTTTAAGATAAAGGTAACAATAGATAGTATATAAAAATACTAAATATTGCATTTAGTTTATTTACTATTAAAATATATAAAGATATTTAACTTTCTTAAAAGGTCAAAAAGTAGTGCTTTTATAGATATTTTATATGTATAAATAATTACAATAAAAACTACTTTATTGCTAATAAATACTATATATAGTAATGTTAAGATATATAAAAACTAATAGATATTTTTTTATTTTATTTTAGTATTAAGATAAGGCATTGCTCATATCTTTATTGGTAGTTTAAAAATTAGTAGCTATGTAGAGCTGCTATGTACAAAAAGTAATTTTTTATATAAATGCTATGGCTAAACCAATATTTGCAGTTAGGGCTAAACCATTAAACTGTTAACTATAAAACTACTCTAAATACAAATAAAAAAAAAACTACATTCAAGAATAAAAGCCCAAACATATTTATCTGTGACCTAAACCTACTAGAGTGGTCAGGACTCATTTAGATTTGTAAGTTTAGAATAAAATTATAAGAAATATTATATTTGATCTAAAAAATAGTTCAAATGTTGATTTTACAGATAGCATAGCCAATAGGTGGACAGGTATTAGTGTTAGAGTATAATTGATCAGATAGTCTACATAGACAAGAATAAGCATAATTTTTGTGATTAGAGTTTCTTTTGTTATTTTGATTTGATTGAAATGAGGGTCTGGCATAAGATGATTTAAGTCCTTGTTGTTGTTTTCAGTTAGCAAAGTTTATACAATATAGTTTCTATATTTATTCATAAGAAAGTTTATTAACTTTAAGCAAAATAGAAATAATTATTTTTGAGACTAGTTTGTATAAGATGTTAAAGTTTTGTACAATCTTAATTAGAGATTTAGAAATAAGTCCTTTGAGTATGATATCAAAATAGTGTTGATTGGTTTGAAGAGGTATAGAATAAAAGGCATAATGGTTACTAATTTTATAAATAAGTTTTTCTTGTTAGTTTATAAATAAATCAAGGTCTGTATGATTAATGTATTTGGATATACTAGTTTGGATAATATTAGTGATAAGTAATAGGTTTGAGCATATATGCCAATAGGTTGGGCAATTAGCAAGATTGCAGTTAAAACAGTTAGTATTGTAAAATGTGTATGGATAAGTTTTGTGAAAGTGAAAGTAGGTAGAAGGTTTATTTAATAAGATTTTAATTTTGAAAAATTTAAGGTGGTTGAGTTTAAGTTAGTGACATTATGAGTTAGTTTTTGGTTATTGTTAAAAAATAACCAAGTTGATCTTCAATTAATTTGAAAGACCAAAGCTTCCCATTCTATATTACATTTTTGGGAAGACTACATTGCTAGAATATAGACTCTGCAGATATTTTTGGTAAAGCATCTAGTAGGATGTTCAATAAAATGTTGATCCCAAAAAATTATATGATATGGATTATAGATGCTTGTATAGTTAAAGTATAATGTAAGTAAAGAATTATATTGTTTTGCTAGTGAGTTAGCTAAATTATTAAAGATGTTATCAGAATAGGCTTGTATTTTGTAAAAGTTAATCTGGTGATTATAAGATTTGATAATATTAAGCAGAGTGTGCCATATAGGCCATGAGCTAAATTTGAAAACCTTGTTAAAATTTGAAAGAATAGTATATATTTTTGAATATTTAGTAATTATAAACTGAGAATCAGTGAAGATATTGATTATTGAGTTACAAAGGGTAATTGAAACAGCTAAAAGAATTAATATTAGTTCAGTTTTGTAAGAAGATAACTAGTAATAGATTTTAGCTGAGAATTTGTGAATTATTTGGTTAAAATTATTAACTTGTATTCATCCAATACTTATTGTATATTAATTTATATCAATGTTAATTACAGAGCCATCAATATAGAAGTTAAATATATTTTGTGCTATATTAGTAAGGGAATATTGTTTAAGTATATGTGTGGCTTCTTTTTGCTCAAAAATTTCTAATGTAGAAGAGTTAGAGATATAGATAGTAGAGACAGAAGGTAGAGATAATGGATATTTAATTGCAGTTAAATAAATCAGATCAATATAGTTTGCATTAAAGTTGAGAGTATTAGAAGAAACTCTTTCAAAAAATTAGGTAGGAATTATTAATAATACATTAATTGTACAGCAATTTGCAACTCTATGAGAGTTAAGATAGCAACCTGTATAAGCTAAGCATTGAATTGATGAAAAGGGGTAGTGAATAGAGAGTTCTGTATTAATATTTGTTTTTCAGTATGTGATAGAGATTTGGTTGTTATTTTTAAAATATCTATAAATTTTGCCAATAATAATATCATTATTATTGTATGTTAGTAACCAGTATTTAAGTTTTTTAGAATATAGTTTATAGTTGTGTTTTTAAAGTTTAAAAACTT
>CAJVQA010006265.1:0-15106 GCA_910591915.1 Cetraspora pellucida
TTTAAAGCATAAAGGAGTGTTGTATTTACTTTGTGATTTAAGTTTAGTATTAAAGTTAGCAGTTTGGGAATTAGATTGGGATTTAAGAGGTATATTGAGAGAATCAGTAGTAGAAGGAATATAATGGTTTGGCAGAATAGTAAGCTCATGTGGTAAATAAATGTGGGCTTCAGTTTTGTCTGTCTTTAATGTTATCATAGAAGTATTTAATAGTTGAATAGAATTTATTTGTTGTAAGTATTAAAAAAAAGTTTTTATAGTAGGTTGGAAATGTAATAGAGGAAGGTGGTGATATTGGAGAAATTTGTTATAGCAGATGTCCAAATCATAGGAATTTAATGATGTTGATAATGATTTGGGTTGTATATCTTCTGTAGGGTCACTCGCCGTTTTAAGCTCAGTTCTCACAGCTGCGAAGAGTGCCATAGGCTGCCCTGTACATTGGGTCTGGCCGTCATTATCTTGGTTCTTCACGTAAAATTTTTTTTATTTGTATTATATATATCTATAAAATTCAAATAAAAAAATTTCATAGAATTTGATCAAGTGATTATGAAGATATTCTTACTCAAATTTTTTTAAAAATTAGTGCAACTTTTATTTTTGATAGGCATTTTGATTTTTTCTAACTTTAAGAAAAAATATCTTCAGAATTACCTAACAAGATTTAATAAAATTTTTTTATCTAAATTATATAGACCCATAAATTTAAATAAAAAAATTTTATAAAATTTGTCCAAGTGGTTATAAAGATATTCTTGTTCAAATTTTTTTAAAAATTGGTACAGTTTCTGCTTTTGATAGATATTTTGATTTTTTCTAATTTGATTTTTATACTATAATGATAACATGGTATAAAAAATTCCTTATAGGTATATGCAGTGTTCAAGAGAGAAGCATAGCTTCTGTTAGACATTGTTAAAAAATTATACTCTTCTCTGAAGCAGTTCAGAAAAAGTAATGCAATAATAATAACTTTATTTTATTTCACTAAAAGAAGATAAACCTTGCCTGTAGAAATTACTCTAGAAGAGAAGTATTAATATAGTTTATAGTTAAAAGCTGTTTATTAAAATAATAACAAAAAGAGTTATCCTTAGGTTTCTGTTTCTAAAGAATCCTAAGATGTGTTTACAATATTAAAAGAAAAAAGAGTGTCTGTTACTTAATTGCATTTAAAGAATTTAGCAAGGTTTATATATTTGTAAGTTAAGCAGCTAAGTGGTCAAATAACTAAGTAACTAAGTAACTAAGCAACTAAGTATTAAATGACTAAGCAACTAAGTGACTAATTGATTACTAAGTGAATAGAAGGTTTTAGTAACTAATGATTAATGATTACTAAGCAACTAATTACTAAGTAACTAAGTGGCTAAGCAACTAAACAACTAAGTGACTAAGTGACTAAACAATTATTAATCAATCAAAAAGTTCTAGCAACTACTAGTAATAATAATAATACAATAATAAAGTAACTAATATTAAATAATAATAATAATAATAATAAAATAATAATAACTAATAATAAAATAATAATAATTCATTCTATAATATTTTTGTCTTCTTTAAAAATTTACTCTGTAAATTCTATATTCTAATCAATTCAAAAAGTTGAATATATTCATCATCTAGCAACTTGATGATATGTGTTGCAGTCATATACTTTAACTATAAGATTATTTCTCTTAGTTGTAATTTGAGAACTTTATATATTCTAAGAGCACCTTTTCAAGTATTCTTTGCTCTTCTTGTTACTTGAGCATTTTGAATAAGTTCTTTAATTTTTGAAGGATTGTTGAACTTTGAGATTATTTGTTTCAAATAGTAGTAAGCTTTAATTTTCTTATTGAGATTATATTGAATATGTTTAGAAGTAGATAAGAACTTTAAGATTTGATTTACTTGTTCTTTCTATGTTTTTCCAAAAAAAGAGTTAGTTATACTTTGAGTTGTTGGTACTAATGTTTGTTTTAAATTATTTATTATTTGAGTTAGATAGTTGGTATTATTATTTTCTAACTCAGTAGTTACTTCATTAAGTAGAATTCCAATTAAAGAAGGTTGTATTTTTTCTAATTATAGAAATTTATTAATATTAAATTCTATAGAGGCTTCAATTATAGGATTTAAATTAATAATTTTTTTGGTTCTTTATTATTCAAAAGAATAATATTTTAAGATGTTATTTCTAAGTAATTTTGAAATATGAGGTTCTGTTTTCAGATTTGGAAAAAGTTATTTAAAGCAATTACTGTTTCTGGTTGTAGTTTTAAGAATTCTATTTTTAGAAAAATTTGTATAATTCAAGAGTGTTTATATAAATTTTCAAGTATTACAATCTTCAAATAAATTGTAACATTAAAAAATTTGTGTAATATTATTGTCTTTTCCTTTGGTTTTAGAAATTTCTTCTAGAAATTCCAGTTATTTTAATAAGAACAAAAGGTTCCCAAGTTTGTTTTTATAATATTTAGCAAAATAATCACTGTTATAGTATTTTTGCAATATTTTTCCTTTGTTATTACAAAGTATATAGGCACTATTGTTCAATTTTTCTTAAATTATAAAGGGTTCAGTTCATTTATCTTCAAGTTTAGCTAATCAAAAATGTTCTATATCTTTTCTAATTATTCATACTTTGTCACCTATTTTGAATATTTCTTAATGAATTTTGGCATTAAAGTATTCTTTCTGTTTCTGTTATGACTTATTGATCTTTTCTCTTGCATTGTTTTGCAATTCGATAGCTTGTCAATAAGCTTAAATGCTTAGTGAATATGCTATTTTGTAAGTTATATTTTGTTTTTTTATAAGGTTTGACAGGTAGTAAGCTTCAATTGGAAGATTAGCTTGTTATTTATATACAAATTAGAAGATCAGCTTGTCATCTATATACAAGTTGAAAGGAAGTATATCCAGTTGTAACATGCTTCTTTGTTCAGTAAGCAAGCAGTATAGCAGATATATGTAAGTCACAGTTATCATTTTCTTTTACTATAGCAAGTGATTTACATAAGGTTCAATTAAGACATTCAACAATTCTATTTGTCTGTAAATGATATAATAAAAAGAACTTATATTTGATAAGAAACTTTTTACATAGAATGTGAACAGTTTCGCTAATGAAATTTCTTTCTTGATCAAAAAAAATAATTTTTGATGTTCTATATTGACAAATAATTTTCTTAAAAATAAACTAAGCTAGGATATTTGCTCTGGCATTAGGTACAGCATAGGCTTCTAACCATCTTATTAAATAGTTAGTAGCAATAATAATATATCAATTATTTTGTTTAGTAATTGGCAGAGGTCCTACTAAGTCAATTCTAATTTGTTTGAAGACTCATCCTATTTGAATAAAATGAAGTAGTTCAGTTCATTTGCTTTTAGTCTTTTTTGGCACTCTTTATATGTTCTAATATATTCTTATACATCTTAATATATTTGGTTCTAATAATATCATTTAGCTATTGTATAGTACATAGTATCTGTTCCTAAATGTTTTGCAGTAAAATGCTTATGCATTATGTACAGAACAAATTCTACTTCATTCTATTTAATAACATGAAGAGGGTACTAAGAGTTCTTTTTGTTTTTTTTGTATAATAGTCTTTTTTTTATAATAAAATATTTAGCACAATGTTGTATTTGTTTAATTTGTTTCTGAAATAAAGAGTTAGAGACTTGTTTAATTTTATATAATTATTGTCTAAAGCATAGTAAGGACTTACAATGAAGATGTGAATATACAAAATGTCTTGGGTTTCACTTATGTGATATATATTCAATTAGAGTTTAAATTAATATAACAGATTGATACAGATCAGCTTAACAAAATGGAAAATCTCATAAAATTAAAAGCTTTGAATACTAACAGCATCTGTTTTCTTAATATAAATTATAATAAAGGTTCAAATTTATGAGAAAGGGTTTTGGTATAAGGTCTGTGTTTGGAGTCAAGATAGGGCATCTGTGTTGGAGTAAACTCTTCCTAATTTATGAATAATTTCAAATTTATAAAGCTAGAATTTTAGAATCAATCTTTCTAAGCATTCTTTAGGTTTAGTAGATTTTAACCACTTGAGAGCAAAGTAGTTAGTAATTAGAATAAATTTGACAGTTCTAAAATATTTATGAAAATGTTCAATAGCCTATACAACATCAGCATATTTAAGTTCAGTGGCATTATAGTTAACTTCTTCTTTAGTTAAGCTTTTACTTGTATAAGCTATAGGGTGTTTTTTTCTGTTTCTATCTAGTTGACTAAAAGTAGCTCCAAATCCATAATAAGAGGCATCAGTAGCTAAGATAAATAGTCTGTCAAAGCCAAAATACTTTAATATAGAGACTGTGATAAGTCTCTGTTTTAATTCTTCAAAAGCTTTCTGTTGTAGTTCATTCTATATATAAGGGGTTTCTTTGCATAATAGCTGGTTTAAAAGCTGTGCTATTTGAAAAAAGTTATGAATGAACTGTTAATAGTAACCTACTAGTTCTAAGAATAAACATAGTTAGATTACATTATTAAGTAGTTGGATTTTCTGGACAACTTTTATCTTTTAAGGATCAGATGCTATTTTAATAAAAGTAACTATATGCTCTAAGAATAATAGACTTTGTATTCAAAATCACATTTTTCTAAATTTAATTATAGACTAGCTTTTCTGATTCTAATAAAAGTTTGTTGTAAATGTTCATCAAAGGTCTTGAAGTATACTATAGTATTATTAAGATAAACTATTATGAATTTTTATGCGATGTCTTGGTATACTTTATCTATTAATTGTTAAAAGATTGCAGACACATTACATAGTTCAAAGAGCATTATATTAAACTTATAAATACCATATCAAGTTACAAAAGCAGTCTTTTTTTTGTCTGCAGAATGCATAGAAACTTGCCAATATCCATTTATGAAGTCAAGTATAGAGAACCACTTGGATCTTTTTAAGGTATTAAGCATTTTATCAATGCAAGATAAGGATAGACATCTTTCTTAGTAATACTGTTAAGTTTACAATAATCAACACAGAACTATAATTTGCTATTTTTCTTTTAAACTAATACAACTGATGAGATTTAGGGGCTTGAGAAAGGTCATATAAGTCTACTATCAAGCATTCATTAAATATTTTCTTTAATAAATATCTATTTTATAAGAGAAGAAGAATAAGGTTAAGACTGAATAGAAGGTTCTTTTTCTGTATAGATTTAATAGGTTACAAGATTAGTGCACCCTAATTCTGTTATATCTTGTGCAAAAAGATCTAAGAACTTCATTAGCAACTTGCTGAATTGTTTGCTTTGCTTAGCATCTAGAGGTCCAATGTTCAATTTAGAAAGTTCTGAACTAACACTATATTTTTCATAGAAGATTATAGTGTTAATTGTAAAAACTTAATGCACATTGTCTGATTCAACAGATAGTTTTTAATTCTGCTTGAGATAATTTAAAATTTTAACTTTTTCTATTCTTAAGCAAGAGAAGTATATTATTGTTGGATGGTCTGAGCATCCTATTAAAATACTTGTAGAAGGGTCTAAGTGAATCTCTCTAACTTTTTTATCTTCTGCTAGAGCTGTAAAATAAATTGGTTCTGAGTT
Organism: Cetraspora pellucida; assembly: GCA_910591915.1. Classification (NCBI taxonomy): domain Eukaryota; kingdom Fungi; phylum Glomeromycota; class Glomeromycetes; order Diversisporales; family Gigasporaceae; genus Cetraspora; species Cetraspora pellucida. Next base: position 5,605 of record CAJVQA010006265.1, read on the forward strand.
TCAACTTGTTGTTGTAGTTGTGCAACTTGTAGTTACAAGGGGTCTAGTTTTGGTAAAGCTGCATTGATTGTGTTTACCAAAGAGTTTATTGGTTCAGGTGTAAGAAGTTTATAAATAAAAAAGCACAGTCCTGGCACTATTCTTGGTAGGTGTCTAATTCATTTTGATGCTTAACATGTAAGCATTTCTTATAAAGATTAACAAAAGCACTAAACTGTCAATGAAGATTAGCAATAGCAAGCTGATAGTCAAATTCTGAATGGCTAATATCAAAAGACTCAGCCAAGGTTTGTTGAAGAAGTTGTTCTTCTTTTTTATTAAGAACAGCTTGTTCAGCTTATAAAATAAGGTTTATTTCTTCATATGTTCATAGTTGATTGATCTGATCATTTACTTGAAGCTTCAATGCTTCAGTAATAGTAAGGTTTGTTTCTTGCAAATAGACTTTAGCAAGATGGAAATACAGGTTTGGTTCATTTTATACTGAGATTTAACACTTCTGGTTAACTTAGTATAGTGTCTAATTCAAGGCTACAAGTTATAGTTAGGGTTGTAAAAAACATTTGTATTGGCTTTGTAAACATATAAATGTTTGAGTTCACAAAACTATAGTTTTTCTGTAATATTTTCTAAATTATGCATTTTATTTCTGAGTTCAATACATTTGCATAATTTGTATTCAACCAAGGTTCTACATCCATCATCTTGAGTATAATAATACTAGCTTATAGAATTATCATGACCAAGGCTTTGGTAGAAGTTAGTATAACAACCTTTACAAACAAGAATTTTATCTAATTCTTGTAAGGTTTCTGGTTTTTGAGAATTCTTGCAATGGCAGCAATAGTAGATATGATAATTGCTATAGTAGTACTGTCTTTGGGCTTCAACTTCATTAGAGTTGCATTCATATTAGTAGGTCTAATTCTGGTGCTTAAGAGGAGCTAAAGAACAATTAACAGCAATGTATTCTATTGAGTTGCATTCATAACAAATATTTTCTAAAAATTGGCAATAAAGATGTTTAGGGCTTTGGCAATTTCTCTTTAAGAAGCTTGAAGTCAGCAATAGACAGCAATATGTCTTTTATAGTAACATCATTTGCAAGTATTTTGAGAGCAATTAGCAAAAAAGTGGTTAGAGGATTTACAGTTATCACATATATAAGATAAGAAAGTTTGGATTATCATCAAGATTGGTAGATGGTCTATTTTTTGTTGTCTGTTTATAAAATAAGTTAAGCAGTGTATGCTTTATGAGAAGTAAAGAATTCTTGCTCATAGAGGTCAAGCTCTTTTGGGTCTGTTACTGTTGGTTAAACAGATAAGGCATGATTACTTTTATAAGTTGTTAGTACTAAAACTTTTTTGTTATTTTATTTAAATGAATAACAAATATTCTTCTAGTTATAACTAGCACCAACTTTCTTAAACTAGTTATTGTCAAAAAAAAGAAAGTAAGAAGTAGCAGAAACAACTTTAACAGTAATTAGAATAGTTATTCCTTCTATTTCTACAAAGAGGTCTTTAATAATTTCTAGAAGGCATATAGAAGTATCAGTTGCTATAACAATTAGACTAGTAGAGACTTGTTCAATTTTAAGTTCTAATTCTTTAATAGTTTGATAAGTAATCATACTAATAGCAGCATCACTATTAATAATAGCTTGGTAAAGTCTGTTTCTAAGTCGAATGTTGCATTTTGCAGAAGTAGTATGAGTAAGTGATTGGACTATATTAGCATTTTTGGCTTCTTTATACAGATATGTGCATATAGCTATATAAATAGAAGAGTTGTTAAGAAACTGTTCTTATTTTTTTGATGTTGTAATAGGAGAAGTGGAAGAAGAATCTTTATGGCCAAGGTAGTTTACATCTCTATAGTAAGGTAAAAGTAAGCAAAAACTAGTTTTTTTTCTATCACTATTATAGGAGTCTGAGTATCTGCTTCTTTCTTTAAAGTTTTCTCTTTTTTTAAAAGGTTTCGATAATAAGATCTGTTACAACTTTATGAGCAAGATCTTTGGTTACATCTATCATTTCTTCTATAATTATCTCTCTGGTTGGATCATTGTTCAGCTTGTTTGGTTCTATATTTAGCACTAAAATGTCCTATATATTCACAGTAGTAGCAGCAACATAAATCTTTGGCTTGAGGTCTGTTAGTATTAGATGTAGCTGCATAGTTAGCAGGTTGAGGTTAGGGAAGTTGCTGTTGCTATGCTAAGTTGATACTAAGTTTGGCAATCTGATTTGTTAGCTATTTGATAGCTTGGTCTGTTTTTGTAATAGTGTTAGTAGTTATTACATGTCCAGTTTCCTATTGTTTTGCAGTAATAATAGCAGTATTTAGGTTAGTAAATTAAAAAAAAATTTATTTAAAAATAATAAAAACAAAAAAAAAACTTTACAATTCTTCTTTAGTATCTTAATTTTTATCAGATAAATCTAATTTTTTTTTAAATTTTCCACTGCATAATCACTAGTAGACTGCAGCTGGTGGCTGTTTTATTAGTTTGAATTTTCAAGTTCACAGGACCTTCTATCAGGACCTCACCTATTTTATATTTTATATTTTTATTTATATATATTTATAATACTATCTATATACTAATTTTGTGTTTCTATTATATCAGAATTTCACCAAGATTATTTCTAATTAGGAATTCCTTTGTTCTATTATTATCCTTAGCTCTCTAATCATCACAGCCTTCTTACGTTAGGTTCATTACTATTTAAAAATCTAAGTACCAAAGATCTTCCTATTTTCATAATGCACTATCAGATGTGGTTAATTAACAATCGTAGTCCTAACTTAGTTTTCATTTTTTGTTGAACTTGAACCAGCAACCTTGTGATTGGCAACCTGGAAGCGTAACTACTTTGCTATTGACTTGCAGATTAATAAATCTAATTTAAATAATAATATTATTAAATTATTTTAAAAATTTACAAAAAATTGTAAAGATATTTGAATATAAGCAAAAATATATAAAAATATTTAAAAATTTTAAGAATTATAAAAATATTTTTAAAATACTGCAAAATATAACTATATATAAGTTGTAATTTAATGATTATATCTTCTCTTAGTCTTTTATTTGTCAAATAAAATTTGTTAATTGTAATTAATATTAAAAATAAAAAAACTATTTTAAAATAATACAACTATTTCAAATTTTTGTAAAATATTTTTTTGTTTACTGCAGCTAGCTAAAGTATTTTAGAAATATTTAAAAAAATAAAATAGAAAAATATTTAATAAATTAATAATTGATAAAAAATATTTTTTGGAATATTTAAAATTTAATATAAAAATACTAAGTTTTAAATATTTAGTTATACATTTGTTATATCCTAAAAATTATAAAAAAAAGTTACAAATTATTAAAATATTTAAAATAATGCACAAATATATACAAATATTTAAAATATTTTAAATTAATTTTAAATATAAAATATAAAATTATACTTTTTCAGAGTCTTCTAAAGTTTTATTTTTTTTAGAACTTGATATATCATTCTTAGTATCTAATATTAAAATTTTTTTATTATATTCTAACTTTAAAAAATTTTTGATTATATAAGTAAAAATTTTATAACAATATAATAAATACATATCAAATTTCTTAAAAGTTTGTATTTTATAATGCTTTTAAAAATTATCAAACTATCTTGCATTGGATCAATTATAGTTTGGCAAATTGCTATAGCATATGCAACTTTTTTTAGAGTTGTATTACCAGAGGGCCAAATCTTGTTTAATATAAATAACATATAAGTATCTTCCAAGCTTTTGGAAAAATTTTTAAAAAGTTACTTATAACAAGAGTTGGTTTTTTCAAACTATTTTTACTCAAGAATAATCTTAGGTTTTGCTTTATTATTAATAAAGATTAATAGATTTCCAAATATAGCAAACATAGCATTCTTAATTTTGGTAGTTAAGATATTCTGCAATAATTTTTTTTTGAGTATTTCTGTTGCTTTTAGCAACTAAAGGTGCAGATGGTGCTCTTTATTAAAGTATTATTATATTAAAATATTATGAACAGTCTAAATATATTTTAGATATTTATAAATTAGTTTGGAAGTTTTAGGTCTATAACCTAGTGTGTTGTGTTTTAAAACACATATTTCTTTGAAATACAAGCTTTAATTAGTATATTAAGTAAGCTTAAATAAGTATCAGAGCTTTTTTCATTTTAATAAAATATATTGATATCAAATTTCATAAATTATATTAATATGTAGCCAGATTATAGTAGTTAATGCTTAAGCACAGTTAATATTTAAGGCCTAAAAAATACTATTCAAGTTGATCAATATAGGTTTTTCTTTATTGAAATTTAGAAACTTATATGTCTCTTTCTAGATTATTATACTTCTAAGACACTCAAGAGCAAAATGCTTAAGAGTTTGTAACTCTTCTGAATACCCAATACAGCTGCCTTTTTAGATGATCTTATGTGTTTAAGATAATACCCTAAAGAAATAGCTCTGTGAAAAAGAACCAAAAAATGTTTTTTTTTTGTTATATATAGACTTTAAAGAAAGCCAAATAGGTTGTATAGTTTAAAATGCAGAATAAAGAAAGATAGATAATGAAGTAGCCTTCTTTAAGAGCTTCAAGATTTTTTTAACTAAGAGCTCATCTTCTTTCATTTCATCGATTATAATTTTTTTTTTGTTTTAAGGCCAGTTAGTGATAAAAAGGATCATTTTTTTAGTTCTTGTCTAAGCTAGAAGGTAAGGTTTCTATTTTGTAGATCAAGCTTATATATATATATTATCTAAATTTAGATCCTGTATTGAAAATATATTTCTTTTTTTTCTAAGCATTATGCTTATTTTGCTTCTTCTATATATCACTAATATTGAGTTTAAGATAAAAAGTTTTATTCAAACAGAGATTAAACATGCATCTAGCATATCTTTAATAATTGAAGCTTGAAGTCCTGCCTGATCTACAAGTTATTGAAAAGTTGAATATTTGAGAAGCATTTATAAAGAACTTTTGATCTAAAAAAAGATGATTCTATTTATTTCTGCTACTTGCTTTTTGTTAGAAGGTAGCAGATAGGCTGAATATCAAATTTTGAATAGAATGAGTGAATTTGTAATAAGAATTTTCCTTTTAAAGAAAAATTTCTATTTGAGAGTTTATTAAGTGATCCTTTTAGCTTATTAATAGTTGTAATGCAAAGATTTTTTTTTGGTTAACCATTTATAAAAACATTGTAGTCTAAGATAGTAATAGTGTCTTGTTTCTTTAATTTAATAAATTAATTTTTATTACAGAGCTCTATTCTTCATGCAGTAGTGGTAAGTAAAACTAGTTTTGTTTTTGTTTTATTAATTTTTGCATTTGAAGCAGCCTTATATAAGCTTATTAAAGCTTGTATCTTATTTTAGTCAGAAAAAAATCCAATTTCTATAGTCAAGTTATTAGCATATACTAAGGTTTTAAAATATTAGTTTTTTAGTTTAATTTTTTGTATTTGTCTTTTTAAAGTTCTTATAAGAGACTTGAAAGCTAATACATATAATAGTGGTGAAAGAGGATCATCATGTCTAACTTCTTTTTTAACTCTAAATGGTTTAGAAATGTTGTCTGTCTCAATAATGTGGGTTTCTTAGTAGGAAAAAAGATTATGAACCAGATTAATAAATTTAAAGTCAAAGTTTATAATATTTAAAGTAAGTTTTAAAAAGTTATAGCTAACTCATTTAAAGGCTTTTTGCTAGTTAATAAAAAGTAGTCAGTGTTGTTTAGATAAGTCTAACTGGTTTCTTATAGTTATAATGATATTTAGTATTGCATTTGTAATAGATCTATTTTGAATAAATCCATGTTGCTAATGTAGTATAAGTTTCTTGTAAATAGAATTTGGTCAATTGGCTATAATCTTTATGAATATTTTTGTGTCACTATTCATTAAAGATATGAGTCTTCAGCTATTTACATTTTTTATATCTGTTGATTTTTTCAGTATTAGAGAAATCAGACTTTTGCACTAAGAGGTTGGCATAATTTCTGAGTTTAGTACTTAATTAAATACTTTGTATAAAATAGAAGTTATGGTTTCTTTAATGAGTTTGTAAAACTCATATATTTGATTATCAGTACTTAAGATTCTGTTAGTTAAAAGGTTTTTAATAACATTGCTAATCTTCTTTTAAGTAATTTTTTGGATAAGTATTAAGTTGTGAGCTAATAAAGCTTAAGGCAGATTTTTTGTAATTTTTTTAGCTAAGTTAATATTTATATCTTCTTTCTTGTAAATTTTGGTATACATGTCTTTGATATATTGAAAAGTATTTTTACATAATTGTGATGAGGCCTTAGAATTCTTGATGTTCTTTAAAGATAAGTAAGCTTTTCTGATTTTATATTTAATAAAAAAGTATTTTGTAGATTTTTCTCTTTGCTTAATTCATTATGCTTTTGAGCATACTTGCCATTTTTCTATAAAATGTGATAGTTTATCTTGAAGGTTTAGACTTAGTCTATTTATTTAATTATATAAAAAAGAATTTTTTGAGTTGTGAGCTAGTTGTTTCTTCAGTTGAGTTATATTTTTATTTAGTTTTGTAATCTTGTTTTTAGTAACTTTTAGCTTTTTAAATGCTTTTATAATAGATTGAATATGAACTTTACAAAAGTCCTAGTCATTAGCTTCTTCAAATTCTATAATTTCTTTTAGCATTTCTTTTTTCAGTTTTTTATTTAAAAAGCAGTCTTTGTTGAATCTTTAGAAAGCTGACTTCCTTTCTTTGACTTTAAAGAGAAGGATGCATTCTACTAGCAGATGGTTCAAGTTGCCAAACTTAGTATTAATTTGTGAGATAAGATAAGCATTATTTTCATCAATGAAAATATAATCTAAGTGTGTAGCCATTGTTCAATTGCCTTGTGTTTTTTAAAAAATATATGAAAAGGTTTTGTTTTGGCAAAATCTAAGTAAGGCTTAAAAGTTGCATTCTTGTTGGATCTTATTGAGGTGCTGCTTCACTAGTTTTATCTTTTTCAGATTTAAATTAGTGTTAAAGTTATTTTTAATTATATTGATGGCATTTTTGTTGATTTGTAGTAATCATTTTTTAAAGAAAAGTTTTCTATTGTTTGAATTAGAAGATGCATATATATTGGATATTTGGAATATAAAATCTTTGAATTTGAAATTAGTAGTAATAATTCTATTGTCTAAATATATTTTTGTGTTCTTAAATATTATATCTTTGTTGCCTGTGAGTATAGCTGTCTTGTTTGACTAGATTGAATTAAAAATCTACTAATTTTTAAGAAAGCTCTGTGTGATCTTATCAGTTAAGTTTGTTTATTGTAATATAATAAGGTCTAGTTTGTAAGATTTCAGAAGAGTTAAAGTGTTTTATTATTTTTGTTGATTGTTTAGCCTCTTTATATTAAGGCTTGCAATTTTAAATTTAAATTGTTTAGTCATATTAAAGTAAAGTAGTACAAATTTCAAATCTGTAAATTCTGTACTTTATTATAAGATTTCTTGTATAGAGCAGGTCTGGTTGTTTCAATTTTTTGATTTATAAGATCTTTTTTACTTTTTTTATTCTTTTTTTTTCTTTGTAAAATTAAGGTGAATTCATTATCTGAATTCTCTAATTAAAGTTATAGCTTGTTGTCATTTGTAATTAGTATGACTAGAATGCTTAGAGCTTTTGGTTTTTCGATTTTTATAAAAGAACCTGTAGCTAGATTTTCTATAGCAGAAGTTTTATTATTGATGCCATTTATAACTTCATTGACTAGACTATTGAGATTTTTTTCTGCTAGTATAATACTGTTATTTTATTTTCTTTGCTGATAGCAGTATTTAGAAGAGTTTCTTTTTATTAAGACTCTTCAATATCTAGCTCTTCCAAAAGGTTGTTTTGTTCTTGCTAAATTGCATTTATATTTTCTAAGTTTACTAATAGAAGCTTTTCTTTTTATTTGTTAGAAAGAAATTCTTTGTATTGATAGCAAAATTCAATAGCTTTCTTGTACTGACTGCAGTTTTTTTTAATATGTCTCTTATTGTTACAGAAGTAGCAAAGCTTAGAAGCTGCATGCCATTCTGTAGTAATTTTATTGTCAAGCAAAATATAAAACTGATAGATTCTTTTTTCTAAGTCTGAGTCTTTTGTAGTCTCAAAAGTAATGATTTACTGGTCAGTTAGATAAGGTGTGCCTTTTATTAATAGTAGCTTAATTGAGGCAATTTTACTAAAGTTTTTGAAAGCATTTTTAATTTTCTCTAAAATAAACTTTTTATTACCTAAAAGAACATTTCTGATTTTGACTGGCAAAAAGGATTTTCTAGAGTCAACCAGAATATGTCTATAATATGTACAATTATAAATTTCAATCTCTTTTGTAGCATAGTATTTAAGCTTTTTCTCATTAGTAAAGATTAGTTCTAAATAAGTACAAGATTTTCTATTTACATATGGCTTAGCAGTGATTATGTCATGTCCTGCTGTCTTATAAAGAGAAATTATAATTTTATTTAATAAACTATTAAAATTATAGATATCAGATATAAGTATATTATCATTTTTAGACTTTATGTTGTTTTTTGGTAAGAATAAAGAGAAGGTTGATTGCCTTCTTTTGATTTTTGTAAATAAGCTTGATCATATTTTACTTAAGACCTCTTTGTTTTTGTTTATACTAGTTGTATTAGATTTTGCAAAAGACATGTTGTTTTGTTTTATATAAGATGTTGTTTTGTTTTCCTTGTTATTTTGTTTTTCAAGACATGTTTTAAAACTAGATACAACTGTATTGCTATTTTGATCTTTCTTTTCTTCAAGAAGTTTTTTTCATTTTTTAAAGTAACTTGCTCATTCTAGCTAATACTATTCATGAAGTTATCTTGCATAGAGGCAGTTAAATTATTATAGGTAATTTCTATTGCCATAGTATTCTTTTCAAAAAAGAAGTTAGTTTCAGTTTTTGTTAGTTGTTTTTTTGTTAAAAAGCTTGTTGCTAGTTTAGTTTTCTTATTTTTGTAGACTTCAAAGATAAAAGTTTTGCACTTTTTAAAAACAAGAAGAAGAGTTTCTGTGCTGCTACTGTTTTTAAAGTTAGTAAAGTTCTGAGTAGAGTTTATTTTGTTTTGCAAAATTACTCTTTTTCCTAACTGTGATGGTCAAAAGAAAGAAATCATCGATATTTTTATTTTGCAATAATCTAAATTTCTTTAAAAACTATAAAAATTTAGTAAAAATTGAATTTTAAAAATATTTGAAACTATTCAAAATATTGTGAAATAATTTAAAATAATTTGAAATAATTCAAAATATTTAAAATAATTTCACAATATTTTGAATAATTTTAAATATAATAATATAAATAAAATTTTTGAGTATTATCAAGAAAAAAGAATAACTTTAAATATTATTAAAATATTTTGATTAAGATTTCTTAACAAATAATCATAAAATAGTTGTTAAGATACTTTTAACCAAAAATTATAATA
>CAJVQA010006266.1:0-15105 GCA_910591915.1 Cetraspora pellucida
GGTTGAATAGTATGATGTTCATGCAAAATAGGATCAGAAAGGTTAGTATATATATGTAATTCAGTTTTGTTTTGATTAATAGATATTTTGAAACTATTTTTGAAAGAGTGTTTTCAAAGATAGGATAAGAAGTTTCAAGTATTATAGGATTATGTATAATAGATAGATTGTGTAATTGTAGAAATTTGTTGTAACATGTGTTTGTTTCTGCAGGAGGTGAAGTGTTGGAAGCAGAAACTTGAGGGGTTGGGTTGTCTTCTACAGGGTCATTCACTATAAGCTCAGCTTGCACAGCTATAGAGGGTGCCATAGCCTGCTCTGTACATTGAGTTTGGCCATCATTAACTTGGTCCTTCATGTAAATAAAGTTTGTTAATATTGTTATTATTTAAGATCAAGTTTTAAAAATTTTTTTTTAAAAAAAATAGTACTAGTTAAGGATTTAAAAGAAAAAAAAAGTTTGATATTTCTAGTATTTTAAATTGAGAAAGAAAAAAGATCTGTAGAAATTTTTAGTATATTAAGTTTTTTAGAAATATATTATATTACTTATAATAAATAAGATTGGTAATATTTAAATTAAAATTCAGAAATTGGAATATTTGAGAATTATATAATATCAAAATATGCTATTATTTAAGCAAATGTATGTGTATCAGTAGTTTTAATGAAAATATTTTGAAGTGTATTTTTAAGATTAGAGTTATTAATATTATTATTTTTAGTTGCCATATTTAAATAGTATTTAGTATAAGTATAATAAAAGAAAGGTTTATGTTTAGGATTTTAGATATATTTTTAAGTTAAGTAAATTGTTGTTTAGCAGTTTGAGCAAGTTGTTTAAGAGTTTTAAATGTAAAAAATTTGGTAAAAGTTGTGACTAAATATTAGTTTTGTTTAAAAATAAAAAAGCCTAGGTTTGAATAAATATAGTAAGAAGAAATAGAGAATTTAAAAAAGTTTTGAAAATAAAAAAAATAAGATTATGAAAAATATGTGAAATGTTATAAGAGAGAATATTATATTCATTATTTGTATATGTATATATATGATGTAATAAAGCTTTAATTAAAACTTAATTCTTTCTTGTAATAAGTTTACAATAGGAAAAGAATAGGTTTTTAGAAAAAGTTTTTTAAATTCAATTGTAAGAAAAATAATTATTTGATATTTAATAAAATTATAAACTTTTGTTCATTAATATATGCAAATTGTTTTTTATAAGAATTAAAGAATTTTGGAAACCATTGATCAAGTGGTGTTTGGTATATTTTAAAAAAAAAATAAGAAATTTTAAGAAAATTCTTGATAAAATATCAAATATAATATAAATATTATATTTGGTATCATTTTTAATTTTTATAGACAAAAAATTAATATCATTAAATATTTATACTAAAATGTAAAGTCATCTGAATAGATTTGAGATTAAGATCTTTAAAAAATTTGATATAATTAATAGTTTTGTATTTATTATATAGAAAAAGGGTTAAACAAGTAAGATTAATTCCCAATCAGCTTATCTGTAAACTAAACTCTTTTCCAAACTTTTCTTACTAGTCTAGAAACCCTTAAATAAAACAAATTTTTTCAAAAAATATATCTAAATATTTATTTTTAGAACTAAATGCCAACCCCTGTAACAACTGAACTGAACACCATCGACCTTGATTATTTCTACCAGAAGTGTCCTAAAAGCTTTGGAATTGGTATTCATAAGGATGCACCAACTTTATCTCATCCTATTCCTGCCAACAAACAAACTAAAAATTGCAATATTACTGAACTTAGAGGAAGCACCAAATGCAGTCAATACTTTAAAGCACCTGAATCTAGCTCTGTGATTATATGCTTTTGTGGCAAATATCACATACACTTTATCTTAACAACTAACCAAACCTACAAACAACACAAAACCACAAATATTATCAAAAAATTTAAAGATCAAAAAACCTTAGCAAACACAATTGCAAATTCTACTGAATTTGTTTCACCATCATCTACAGCATCACTCTCACCTAATATACATAACCACCTCTGTGCTAAATGCAACCTACCTATTGCCTGTAAAGAAATAAATAATCAACACTATCTGGCAACTGATGCTACTTTATATAATAATAAACCTTATCACAAAGCCTGTATCAGTACATAACAATTTACTTAACAGTCAAGCTCTTTCCCTACTTTCATCCAAAAACTTCAACAAACAATTAGTTCTTACAATCTATTTGCATCTAAACTTACCTTTACAACCTCATCTAACAACAACAGTAATACTACAAATGATATGAATCTTGACAATAATATTACTAATAACAACAACAACCAACAACATCAACAACAACATTAACAACCACTATACCAAAATCTACCTCACTCTAATGAACAACAACAATAACAGCAACAAACAAGTAAACAACAACAACAGCCAACACTAACCAATACTACTAACAACCAACAAAAAGTTAAGCCAATTCAATATTTGACTGGCTTGCCAATTTTCCAATTTCCGAAGTTATAAAGGATAAATTACAACTTCAAACTGAATTTTCAAGAAAAATTTTTAACTTTCTTAAATCTTATCTATATGATTTTTATCTAGGCAAAGAAATCAAACCAGAAACTCCTAAACAAAAGGCCCTTAAAGCTAGCTTTTATCATATCATTTGCAAAATGGCTAGTGACAGACCTGAATTTCTTATTGAGTTCATTCAAAAAACTAATTCCAATACAGACAAAGCAATTACTATTCCTTTCGATATACTCAAAGAAACTCTCAAAAAACTCATCCTGGCATTTACTACAATTTTTTTTACAAAACTCAACTACTCCAAAATCTTTGCCTCCTCAGCTACCATTCCTCTATATACTAACAAAAACCACATTTAACTTTGTATTAATCTGGTTCACATTCACTTATATCTTTCAAACAACTATCAAGCAATTGATTACATTAAATTTGCTAAAGACTTTCAACTTCGACCTAAAAGATTTAACATTATATCAAAAGTATCTGATTATGACAAAGAAAAGCAATATGTCATAATTAAATCTGATAGCAAATTTAATATCTAGCTTAATTTTAATATTCCAAAAACACTATTTCACCAAAAACTAAACATTCTATCGCTTGCAAATTCTTTAGACCATTTAAAACAATGGTTTAAACAATTTTTTCCAACATACAACTGACAATTTACCCAAACATTAGATGAAACCAAAGTATTTAACTTCTTAAAATACCAAATTTGACAGAAATTTATTTTTTATTTTAAAGAAACCTTACCTACTAAAATACAATTTCAACAACCTCACAATTTACAAAAACATCGAGATAAAACAATAAGATTAGCTAACTTTCATATTTTTACTTGTACAGATGAAACTTGCCCTTACTTAGAAAAAACAGAACCCAAAAACAAAGAAAAGAATTAGAAAATACAAACCCACCTACTACAACTTCCAACCTTCAATTTCAATATAACTTTCTACAATTACTAAATGATATTTTTAAAAAATCATACATAGACTTTCCAAAACAAGAAAATGAAGTTTAGAAACAACCTGAAATTGATTCATCTATATTCTACAAAAACAGCAAATATAAAGCATCCTTTAACAAACAAATTTTCTATATTTCTTCTTGATAAGCTTGCAACAGAAATAGAAAAATCTGTTTGCAAAATTAACAATGTTTTAACCAATCCCAAATGTCACAGCTACAACTTTTACTTATATTTTAATTTATATCAAAATATTGCAGCACAAAACCATCATATTGACAAACTTGACAAACAAAAAGCAGTAAAACTTATCATCTCCAAACCTACTAGCACTGAACTATTAGCAAGAGTTTTGATATTCTTTAACTCTCTTGACAAATTTCTAACATATTCATAAATCAATACTTATTACTGAGAAACTGCCTACTCAGAGGCAAACAAAATATTACAAAACAAATTCAAAATATTATACTCAATATCTTTCTTAATTGAAGAATTTCTCTTTCTTAAGAAAACCCTTTTTCAATAAATCTGTCTTCTACAAACTCTATAGATGCAGCTGTCACTTTGCCAAAAGATACACCCTTAGTAGTTGGCAAGAAAAATGATGTAAGTGGGCAGATGGTAAAGCCTATTTATGTGAAGAACCAAGTTAATGATGATCAGATCCAACATATAGGGCAGACTATGGCAACCTCCACAGCTGTGCAGGCCGAGATTCAAACAGTGAATGATTCTGTAAAAGACAACTTAACATTCCAAGTTTCTGTTCCTAACATTCAACCTCTTGCAGAAACATAACATATGCTATAACAAATTCCTATTATTATATAATCTATCTACTATACATCATCATATAACATTTGAAGAATTTCTATCTTATCTCCAAAAACATTCTTTTAAACATAGTTTTAAAATATCTATTAACAAAAACAAAACTGAACTGTACATATACACTGACCTTTCAGACCCTACTTTTCATAAACACCATATTATTTAACCTTTTTAATATGAACTTTACAAGCATTTACCTTTGCTAACAATACCAAATAACAGTTCACCTTATACCTACTTATCTTCACTTGACCAACTGTTTTTTGATGACTCATCCTTAGCACCTTCATTCACTAATCTATTATCTATTTTTAATTTCAATCATATAGCCACATCTTCTAGTCCCCACTCTAATAATTATACTTAATCTGCTCTCCAAGTACTCACAGTCAAAACATCTACACCTATCTTATATAAACCACTTTATCTGTTAATATGCATACATAATATATGAGGATACAATGATAACTTAAAACAACAAACATGGAAGAACTACTGCTTATCTCATAATATTCATATTGTTAGCATTACAGAAACCAAAATCTCACAAAACAATGCACATGATAAATTTCCAAGATCTCAACACTTTACCTATTATTGGTCATATATTGATAGTTGTAAAGCTAGAACAGCTATCATGATCCAAAAGCATCTTAAACCACATGTTCACAAAACATTCAACCTTCCTGATATGCTATTGCAATTGACCTGTTTTTTAAACATAACTTTAAATTTTGCATTATATCAGTTTATTTACTTTGTAATAATCTTCAACTTAGATTTTTTATCCAGAACAATATTATACAATGAATCCAAGAAGCAAACACAAACAATATACAACCAATTGTCATAGGTGACTTTAATGTCTCTGACAACCTACAATCATCATCTATCAAACTTAAACTAATTTATTTTCTTCAATATAATAATATGTATGACTTAGCAAAACACATACAATCTTTGTCTCCTACTTGGCATAATAGCAGATATAGCAGTTGAATTAACTATATCTGGGCCAACTACTCTATTATCTGATATTTAACTTCTTATTACACAGATGATACCAACAAAAGTACACTCAGTAATCATAATATACTCATATCATCCTGGAAATTTTCTTATGCAATTACTGGTAAATGATGATCAGCAACCAAAACTAAGCATAGAATATTTGTATATAAACAAATGAACCAATATCTTTGGTAAAACTTCTCTGACCAAGTTATATCCAATTTTAAAAACAATAATGCCCTTTCTACAACTAATACTACAAAATCACTTAATGCCTCTTGGCACAAAATTCAAACTAGTATTATTTCAGCTACTCTGCAACACATTCCAAATAAAAAATTCACTGTTCATAACTTTCAATACATTTTTTCTTTCAAGGCATCGAAATTACACTCAGAATTTAAAAAACTAGACAATATTATTAAAAAAGTCAAAGCTTCAATTCAAAACCACAATTTCATATCTGTACTTCACAACCTCAATATTCACTAACTCAACTCTCTTCATCATCTCAATATACCTAAACTGCCTCAGAATTCTAATCTTTTACTTGACTGAATATCTGCAACTAACACTAAATGAAAAACATTTTATCATGCTAGAAACTTAGAAAATATTAAAAATATAAGAGAACAAATTAATAATAACATAGCTAAAAGATGCACTAAGCTCCAAAATAGCCCAACATTAATAATTAATAGTATACTTAATTAATTTAAAAACCTTGTTAAGTTTGACAATATTAAAGAATCTAATAATGTTATCACTGAACCATTACTTATCAAACAGCATATTCAACAACACTTTGATGATTGAACAGCCTCTTAAAACATCCAATCACAACTATTTAACACAATGTGGCAACAAAAATACCAACCCAAACTCAACATCAATACTATATAGTATCAATCAGCACTTAAGAAATTCTTTTTTACAGAAGTTCTTGAAGTCATTAATTAACTTCCTAACAACAAAGCATGTGGACCATTATGCATCAGCTATAAGATGCTCAAACATGTTAGAACAGCATTTCTTAATACAATCACAGTTCTTTTTAATCACTGTCTTACATTTGATCAAATCCCAAATCAATGAAAAGAAAGAAGAATTTTCTCTATTTCCAAAAAATCTATCTTTAATGGCAATTTAACTAATACCAGACCTATTAGTTTACTTGAATATGTCAAAAAACTTTACACAAAACTTCTTACCAACCAGCTTAATTACATCTTTACTCATTACAAAATCCTATTACTCTTTAACTACATAGCTTTACCTGGTAACAGCACAGCTATCCCTATACATATACTTAATAATGTTATTAAAAAAGCTTCTTATAACTCAAAACAACTTTGGCTTTTATTTTAGGATATAAGTAAAGTCTACAATTTTGTAGACCTTATACTCTTTACCAAATCCTTAGCATAATTACAAATGCCACTTAATCTTATTAAGATTCTTACTAACTTACTTGCTAATCAACACAATCAGGTCATTACAAACTTAGACCTCACTAACTCTTACAATGTCAAAAATGGCATTGATCAAGAAGAAACCATTACTCTACTTTTTTGGAGAATTTACTATGACTCTCTCATAACCAAAATAGCTTCAGACTTTTCAGGATACACTTTGGCTACAAGGTGGAATACTAGTCTGCTTCAACCAAAATTTTAACAACTTCAAACCTCTGTAACTGTACTAGCATATATGGATAATACACTTTTGATAGCCAAATCCAAAGAAGAATTACAATCTATTATTGCTATAGCTACCTTCTTCTACCATATGGCTAATATTTAAATTAATCCAACTAAATTAATTTTTACCTTAAACACATTATCTACAATTCTTATTCACTTTTTTAGCTCATTACTTACACTAATTTCCACTAACCAATCATTCAAATTCTTAGAATGTTGGTTTATCCTTAATAATTCATATACTAAACAAAGCCAACTAATTTATAATAAAGCAATCCAACTTATCAACATTACAGGCATCAAAAAAATCACAAACAAACAAGCCATCGAATACAAACTACACAATATCATTCTTAAACATTCTACCTGTAACAAACTTTTATCCAAATATCTTACTATGATTAAACACAAAGCTAAACTCTATGCTAAACTCTCATATATATAATGTATTTAATATTTGGTATATTCAACTATAATATTATATAACTTGCTTTCAACAAAGAATTAACAACTCAGAGATTCTTGGTATCTCTACTAAAATCAGATTACAGCAACTTCAAAACGACCTCTGGTCTGCCACCAATATTCTTCAACATAGCCAACCACTTATAGATGGGCCTAACAAACTCACACTTAATTTTAAAATTATACAACTCTTACAACATCTTGGCATTTTAATTTTAGCAAACTCTAATATTTTGTGGCCTAATACTGTTCACGATAGCTACCAACTATTAGAACCAATACTTAGTCAACATCCCAAATATCATATTTTTAGAAAACAACTTCATAAAAACAATATACTTTATCTAGAACAATTATGTACTGCAGACAATAGCATACTACTTCAATGGCACCACCTTTCACCAAGACTTCGCTGTCTAATAAAAGGAAGGCAACCTTCTTGGTTTATCTATCTGAAAGACACAATTTTATCTAATAAAATACATCACTTAATCCTCCTTCACTTCCAACCTCTTGGAGTTAATGCCTTTGCATACAACACTTTACTAATCAAAAAAAAACTCAAACCTTGGCTACTTACTTACAATAATGATAATGATAAGATCATTATTGGCAAAATTTACAAATATCTTCCAATCACAAATCAGTTTTCATATCACATTGGAATACTAATATTGATTTAGAACACAATCACTACTACCCTCTTCCAGAACTAAACTGCACACTATGTACTAGATGCCACTTTAACTCAAACAGAATTAACCAAACATGTACAATCAACATTTTGGCAACTATTTGTACTAGCTTCCTAGGAAGAAAAACCTCTAAACTCAAATTCAATACTAATTATCTAGATCTTATCTATTCAATAGCAATTAAACATCCTTTACAAATTTTCCAAAACCACCCTATTATCAATATATCAAATTCAACTATTACAGAAATCTTTAAATCAAATAACTGTTCAAACAAACTTAAAGAAATTTTTCAAAATAATTCATCTTATAAGAAATTTATTTTTTATACAGATGGATCAGTAACTAATATTGGAACTGAACAAAGCTCAATGGGCATTGGACAGGTCCAAGTCAATAATAACAACCAAGTGCTTCATAAATTTTTAGCTAAAATCCACTACTGGCCATTAGCTTATAAGACAGAGCTTTTTTTTATTTTATTAGTAATCTCAACTGTACTTTACAATGCAATACTTCAAATTTATACTGATTTACAATCAGTTATCTCAAAGTTTTACAACCTCTCTACTCAACTCAATAATCCTAATAAACTTTTTAAATTTAATGCATAGCCTTTATGGCACACTTTTCTTAATATTATTAAATCTTTTAATTTAAACATCAACTTTTACAAAATTCAAGCTCATACAGACAATACTTTTAATAATATGGCTAATTCCTTAGCAAATCAACATAATTTTTTCTTGCCTCTAATCTTTCAATATACAAATATTTACAATCCTTTTTATATCCTACAATGGAAACAAAATTATGTTGAGCTTCCTACTAGACATTTTATCAAAAATATTTGCAAAGCCTATATATTAGCAATGTGGTTATCACAAAAAAGAAACAATGAATAAGCTCATATT
Source organism: Cetraspora pellucida (assembly GCA_910591915.1). NCBI lineage: Eukaryota > Fungi > Glomeromycota > Glomeromycetes > Diversisporales > Gigasporaceae > Cetraspora > Cetraspora pellucida. Next base: position 9,129 of record CAJVQA010006266.1, read on the forward strand.
AATCATTACATAAACTGGAAATCTACATGGTTATATCTTAATCATTTCCAAAAACTCTTATCAAACTTTACTAGCTTTAAGCTTAATTAATCAAAAGCCTTCAAAGTTAAAGCTTTACTTAATAAACTACCTATACACTTTTCTCTTCACAACATCTATTCAACTATCTTTATGAATCCCAACTGCTTTCGATATAATCTTCCTAATTTTTACTCATATTGGTAACATGCTCTAACCCTTCTTTTATTACAAACATTATTAACTCATCAGTTCAGCATATCTTATTTAAAGCAGATCTTAATTTATCTACTAGTCAGCTATATGAACTTATTTGTAAAATCTAAAAGCATCCTTCATTTGATCAAATATCATTTCAAGCAAACTCTTTTTATCTTGATCTTACTCTTAAAGGTCTCATACCCAAAGACCTAATTGAAACAATTCATAATTACAATATACCTACTAAAATAGCCTTACAAACTATTATTCAAACACTTCTTGATATTAATAATCAAATCTATAACCAAATATGAAAACCTTATTATATTGAATTCTTTAATTGAAAAAAAAACAACAACATTACATCTCTTCAAACTTTTAACAATTACAATACCTTACAACAAACATAACAAATTAGATATCACAAAAAATCACATACAAACTATATATACTCATGTCTATGTGGAATAGCAGATCAATTACACTTACACTATAATACCTGCCTACTGATTGGACAGGCTATTAGAAAAATCAATATATGGTCAACACTCTGGATTAATTATAGCACATCTTATAATTATATTTTAATATTACAAATCTAGGTGGGCCTTGACCACCATAGTTAGTTTAGGTTGCAGATTAAAATATCTAAGCTTTAATTCTTGCATGTAGTTTTTATTTTGTATTTTACAATCTTAGTATATCTTTAATATATAATATATTAATATGTACAACTATAATTACTAATAAAGATATAAGCAAGGCCTCATCTTAATATCAAAAAAAAATAAAAAAATAAATAAGTAGCATAGAACTAATATTAAAACAATCACAGAAATATGAACAGAAGAGATAATTACAGATCTGTGAGGTTGATGGAAAATTCTATACAAAAGAAGAGCAGAAGAATTAGAAAAACAACAATTAAAAGAAATAGAACAAAATATTGAAAAAAGATGCCAAATAATCAATAGCAAGCAAGAAAGAATGCTAATGAGTCTGCTAGACAAACCAATTAAAGAAATCAAAATAGACAGACTTATTGAGCTAGAAGACCTAAGTAGAGTGCTTGTAACAGACCTACACATAATGTTGAAAAAGACCAAATTACACTTTCAGCAGCAATTCTGAATATGAAATTTCCAAAATCAGAAGATGAAAAATGAATAGGTAAAGATATATCAACCTAAAGAAGAAATCGATGAAGCCTGGTATGACCAACTAAATTAGAATATTTTAGAAAAAGAATGACTGTTATCAGAGCTCAAAAATAATACAGCACTTGGTATTTCAGGAATTACTTACACATTAATCAAGGCAGTTAGTAGCCAAACACAAAAAATTCTAAGAAAATTTGTAGAAATATGCATCAAGACAGAAATGATATTGAAAAAATAAAAAATATTATAAATATACCTAATACCTAAGGATCTTGATTGGCAATATAACTTAAGTAATATAAGACCAATAGCATTACTAGAAACTTTGCACAAGTGTACAACTAAAATTTTTACCAAAAGGCTGATGCAAATATGCAGTAAAAAAAATATTTTAAAAGGGCCAAATTTTGCAGCCTTGCTAGGAGAATCAACAGAAGAGCCAGTACATATTATTAATGCAAAAGATAACAAAAGAGAACTCTGGCTAGTATTGCAAAATATAAAAAAGGCTTTTGACTCAGTATCATTAGTAGCATTAGACCTGGCACTTAAAAGACTTAAAATACCTAAAACAGCAATTATTTTCATTTTAAATCTCTTTGAAAAGTGACAGTCAAAAATTATTACAGATGTGGGAACAACAGAAGCCTTCGAGATTAAAGATAGAATCAAACAAAGAGAAGTAATTTCACTATTAGTATAGAGAATATTTTATAATTCACATCTAGAAAGAATCCAAAATAACTCAAAATTAGAATACACTTTGTATACTTTACCTAACAGCTATATAGACTCTTCAATACAGAAAAAGAAAAGTAGAGACAGGCTGTAGTAGCTTTTGCAGATGATACCACATGGGTTGCATTAAGCAAAAGTCAAATGAAAAAAATCATCAAAATTACAAAAGACTTTTTTGACTTAAATGATATCCAAATTAATGAAAAAAAGACTAAGTTAATTATGATGAATACCAAAGAGAAAAAAGAAGAAAGATCAATATTTTTTGGCAAAGAATAGATTTAGAAAGAAAATAAAAATAAGATAATACAGTTTTTAGAAATTTGGCTGAACTGCAAGCTAAAAAAATCAACAATAAAGTCAAGAGCTAAAGAAATAGTATGATTATATATACAGGAATTAAAATACAAAAAACTAACAGTTAGCCAAATAGCATATATTAAAAATATGTGTATTATATCCAAGTTGTGTTATATACTACAAACAACAAGATTATCAAAAAACATACTAGAGAATATTTATACACTGATAATTGGGCTAGCAAAAAAGAAAATAAAGATCATACAATCAGTAAGAAATAGTATAATGTATTACAGAAATCTTTTTAATCTCAACTCATTATAAGACCAATTAGTACTTAAGCAAATTACTAGTCTATATTATCAACTTAATGCAGCAGGCTCAGAAGAGTCAGTGATCAATATAAGAATAGAAGACAGTTTCCATCTAATAGGAATGTTTAAAAGCACTTGGCAAAATAATATTTCTAAAGCAAGTGCTAAATTGTAGAAAAACAATTTAGCTTGCCTAATGATGCTAAGAGCAAAAGATCTGCAGTTAGCTTTTAGTTTTAATTATAAAACTTCAATTTATGATGACAAAAGTACAAGAATATATAAAATACTAGGAACAAGATTCACCCCAATAGTTGCACATAGACTAAAAGAACTAGAAATTGCTTTTATACATCAGCTAGTAGATAAGAATAGTGACAACTAAGCTTATTAAAAAAAAGCAATGCCAAAAGCAAACCAGCCAATTGGTTTAAAAACTTAGAAATAAAGATAATAGAAGAGCCAAGCTGTAAAATGGTAAAACAGAAATTTAGAGTAACAGCTCCAAACAAATAGAAAATAAGTGCACAAATAGGCAAGCTCTCAGATGATGCAAGATGAAAAGAATGAATTCTTATAAACAATAAGCTACATCACAAAGAAAATGAACTAGTAATTAGAAGAATTATATCCAGAACATCCAAGATACTCTAAATTGAATACTGAAAAACAAAAAACTATGCTAGAAAAATGCAAAAATTGTTCATACAATGATCTTAGTTCTGTTGAAAGTTGTAAAAAAAATACAAAAAATATGAGATTCAAGATTCTTTATTAAAGTATGTAAGAAAAAAAAATATCTGACAGTTGGAGATTAATATGAATATGTTAAAAATCACAACACAGACAAAAAGGAATAAAGCACTAGACACAGAAAGACATGTAAAAGAAATTATAATAGAAAGCATAGATGTTGAGATAATCAAAAATCAAAGAATTAGTAACAAACTCGTTAACTTACTTATAGAAAAACACAAGTATATTCAGGAGAACAATAGTCAAAAACAACTGATCTTTTATACAGATGGGTCATTAGTAAAAGGAAAAAAAGAGAATCAAGGCCAATATCAAATGGGAGCAGAGTAGTTGCAAATAGACAGTAATGAAGAATATGCAATTGACAAAGGTGCTATTGGAGCAAAAGGATGGCCTTCCTCAACCAAAGCTGAACTGTTGACAATTTGATGTGTAATTCTTATAGTACTAAGTAAAAGCAAAATTAAGATATATATAGACAATGCAGCAGCTATAGCAAGTATATTCAATAGCAGTCAATTTGTAACCAACAGAAGAAGAATGAAAAAGAAAAATTCCAATCTAATTATAAATATAGAAAACATAGTAAAAATTAAAAAAACAGAATTCAAGTTAGTAAAAGTAAAGAGTCATAGCAATAACAGATGGAATAATAGAGCAAATAAATTAGCAAAAGAAGAAACAAATTTGCTAGATCCAGATAAAATTATAGTAGAGCCAGTTTCAAGATCTAATGTATCACTTCTTTGAAAGAATATAGTTGTAGAAAGCCCAACACAAAACTTTGTTAAAGAAGTTCTTAATATTAAAAACAATGCAGATTGGAGCTTTTCATCAGCAGTTAAAAAGTTAGAACTAATACAAGAAAAAAAGAAGCACTGCTAGGCACTGCTATGGAAAAAAATCAAGAACTAAAATAGAGTTAGATGCAGCTCAACTAGAAGAAATAAAAGACTTAGTACACTTTTCAAGTGTATACAAGAAAAAATGCCAACATTTAAAGAACTAACAACAAGACATCCAGACCTTTATACAAAACCTAATTGCATCATATGCAAAGAAGGAAAAGAAGAGAATCAAGATCATTTAGCAGTCTGTTTAACTTACAAGAACCTTTGAATAAAGGCAGAAACATTAGCAATAACAGTAGCATGAAGTGGACTATTTAAGAACAAAAAAGAGACACTATACAAATACAACTAAAAGAAGCAATTTGGGGCCAAATGAGAGAGGAAAGAACTGAAACTTAAAAGAAGCTTATCAAAGGTCTTTTGCAAGAAAAAGTAGTTGAAAGAGTACAAGATATACTAGTCTCACTAAAAGAAACAAGAAACTTTCTAGTGAGCATCATAAATATAATATGGAATAAGTTTTATGAAACAGTATAGAAAGAAAGATGCACAAAATATGTGAATAGAAAAAAAGTCAAGGCATTAATACAAGAAGAAAAAAAAACAAAATCCAAATTTTAGAACAACAAAATAGAGTAGTAAACAAAGTGATAGCAAGATCAAGAAATAAAAAACTAGAAAAAAAAAGTGTATAAAAGAAAAAAAAAAAAAAAAAAAAAAAAAATAGAAAATTTATAAAAAAACACAATATGAAAACTAATTAATAGTAATAGGAGATCTTACTGAAATGGCCTCAAAGGCTAGTCTGAATAGTCCTCTAGCAATGAGTAACAACTCATGCTAGTATGGCAAGCTGCCTCTGGGCACTAGTACAGTAGCCAGAAGATGTCAAACCTAGAAATTAAGCTAATAGTTGTATAATTAAACATGCAATTCTCTTAATAAAGGATATTGGCAAGGCTGCCAAAGTTTTAAAAAAAAAAATATACAAACAAAAAAAAAGTATTATTGAATATTATTAAAAAACAAAATGTATTTATGAAGTTCTTATTATTACTAAAACATCTTTGGCACTTTTGAGTAAATTTAACTAGTTATACAAAATTTTTAATTATATATAAATCTACATTAGAATATTATTTATTAATTTTATATATTTTTAAAAAATTAGAAAATTAATAATATTTTTAACTCTAAATATTTTCATAAAAAAAATAATGCTAATATAGTATATATATTAGTATATAATTTGATTAACCTTATTTCTTTACAAAACATTAACTAATTTTGGTTATATATTAATATTTTAATAATTTCTAAAGAAAGATTGAATTGCTAATTATCAATAATTTTCTTGCAGCATTAAATGTCTAAACAATTAAGAAATTAGTTTCTATTAAATGAAACTAATAAAGAAAAAAATAACTAATCAATCCAGATTACAGATTTAAATTATGCAATCTAAAAAATTAACTTTGTATAATTACTAAGTTAATTTTTATTTTTTTTTAATATTAATGGTGAGGCCATGCCTCTATCTTTATTGAATATTTAATTGAGACTTTACATAAAGTACAATTCTGCTTTTAAAATATTATAGAAAGAATAGAAGCTCAGACTAATTTATCTGTGACCTAAA